>JABUQX010018582.1:22500-27500 GCA_015478945.1 Trachelipus rathkii
AAAAATATGGATATGATGATTTTATTAATCAACAACAATATTTCTACAAATTACAATGTAAAATGCAGCATGAAGGTGTCTAATAATGGGTTGTACCCCTTCTGGCCCTTCCAACTTCCTCCAAGCGATTCGGCATTGATGAAATGATCTTGGAGGTGGTCTCCTGCGGGATGTTGTCAGAGCGTTTGCAAGCTCCCTGAGTGGGACGGAGCATGGTTCACCGGTCGAACACGGCCTAACCACAATCCCAAACATGTTCAATGGGAATTCATGTCCGGACTCCTCGTAGAAAAATGGCAAGGAGTCTGATCTACCTGTGTAGGTAACCGTTGGACGACTGTGCAGTGGGTGCTGTGTAGCGTTGATCATGGAGTTACAAAAAATGGACGCCAGCATGAAAGACGCGAAAGGCACTATATACTCTTGGAGATGTCTTCCTATTCTTTAAGCGTTAGCGTTCTTTTGCTCACGATTTTCAATGCCATGCGAGCACGCCAAACAATGCCTGCAAACCACCATCACAGCAATCACACCATCCACAAGGAATCCTTGGGGGAGATCATTTGCAATAGCAGAAAAGTGCTCACTCACGTCTCCAAATTCGCTGACGTTCATCTGGTCCATGTAGTGTGAACCTCGACTCATCTGTGAGTGTCCAATCTCCATACGCTTGTGAAAAATGAAATCGCAACCCGATGCTCCCTGATCAGGAGAGGGCCAATGGCATGACTTGTAATAAGTATCCAAGTTCATTCTGTCAATCTTCTCACTGTACGCTCGAAAATGGGCATATGCTGACCTCACGGAGACTGTGTTGTGCTGTACGCTTGTTTGGAAACGATCACGAAGCACTGCCAGACGGAGGAATCTTTCATCTCTCTCGGACGTCGCTCCTCTGGACGGGAGACCCTGACCATCGTCGTCTTACGGTTGCTGCAAGTCTCCCTGAACCGACGAAAGATTCGACTGACCGTCGATTGGTTTACCCCGAGTTGCTGAGCCACCTGTCTCTGAGAATGGCCTGCTTCCGACAGTGTGATAACTCCTATGGAACGTTCCTCTTCTCTGACGATGTCTTTCCATTGTGACAGTCTTTGTCAAGCTACGACTTACAGCATAGGGTTTGTTTCGTTAGTTGGTTGGTGTCTTGCCATCTTGTTCTCCTATGAACGTACTTTCGGGATTTCGTAATTTAGTTGGTTGCTTTTAGTTTCTCAGATCTTTCCATACACATTTTTATAACTTGAAATTTTTATATATATATAATTATATATATATATATATATATATATTAATATATATATTTCTGGCCTAGTAGGGGGTACAACTTAGAATTTTTTTTGTCTTAGGGGTACGCGATCAAAAAAAGTTTGGAGACCTCTGATCTAGATTATTGGCTGATATGCCATTTAGTTCCATACACGGTGTAGTTACATACGGTATACACTTCGAAGTTAGGTATGACCCAAATAAAACCAAACCCTAGCTCTACATTTCCAAAAATGAAAGAGTTTAAATTATATTTACGGTGATGCATTAAATTTGTAAATAGTTATATTAATATATTATTATTTATATGATATATATATCTATTAATATATAATATAATATTAGTAAGCCTTTGTTATCAATTATATTTATATGTATATACATATATATAATATATATATACTATAATATATATATATATTGCCTATAGGGGGTACAACTTAGAATTATTTTCGTCCCTTAGGGGTACGCGGATTCAAAAAAGTTGGAGACCAACTGCTCTAGAAGAACCCACTCTGAAATATTCACACTTTCCAAATACCAAATTTATGTTATTTTTTGCTTCGTTTTTTTTGTGTATTGTTTTTTGTTTAAAAGTTTGCAATAATGGGGCATTGTCCTATTCTAGAGGGGGAACTAACTCTAGGTAATTGTTACCTAGGAAGAAAAGGATAAACCTTACCCTTCGCCTCGCGACTCACTCGTTGTTCACGGTAGATAATGTCGCTTCTTGACCTCGGTAACGGTTATATATTATTAATATATTATATATATAATATATATAATATATATATATATATATATATAGATTATATATATATATATATATATATATATATTATATATATATATATTAATATATACTATATATATTATATATATATATATATATATATATATATATATATTATTATATATAATATATATATATATATTCGTGGCGAAGCGTCCAGTCCATCTTATTGATGCGGCGATCGACTGCACAGATGAAGATAAAAAATAAATCATTCTTTTTAAATTTCATTATTATTTTCATTTTCCATATATATATATATATAATATTTATAATATATATATATATATATATATATATATATATATATATATATATATATATATATATATATATATATATATATATATGCGCTTGAAAAAGCGGATCAATTACAATGAATAAATATATATAACATGCCCAGGTAATCTGTAAATTTGTCGGATCAATTGCGAGCACATTATCAGTATTATTATATAATGTTCACATCTCTACGCCAATCAAATTGCGCCAAAAATGTATAGTGATATAACATGGCTAGCTCATCTATAGATTTGTCGCTGAAGCCCTATTTGAGCGAATTTGTTTCTCATATTAAAGCATAAGTACTTTAAAATTTCGTTCAAACTTCGAACTTCTGAAATATAGTAAATTATTAAAGAAATTATAAATTCATAAATTATTATTAGAATCAGTGAAATACAATAATAAATTTTACTCTTTTTACAAAAAATAAGTCAATTAAAGTTCCTTACTTTAGAAATAATATATATTTTATAAATACGAAATATAATGAAACAAGCTTAAAATATTGGCAAAAATTCGTTTTCCTTGAAAGAAAAATGTATTTTAATGGGAAACTACTTAAAAATACCTAAATATATTATTATTTATTATTATTATTATTATTATTATTATTATTATTATTATTATTATTATTATTATTATTATTATTATTATTATTATTATTATTATTATTATTGAAATTTAATATGAATTTGATTTTTTTGCTGTTTTTTTTTTTATATTCTTTCCTTTACAATTCTAATTTTAAAAAAACTATTTCGGCGGCGCTCTTCTCTCTCTCTCTCCCTCTCCTCTTCTCTCTTCTTATATATATATATATATATATATATATAATATATATATATATATATATTAATATATATATATATATATTATTATATATCTATATATATATATAATTATATATAATATATATTTTTGATAAGGTTCCCACATAAGGCTGATGAAGAGGTTATTGCAATGTGGTATAGGTGGAGTGGTACATCTTTTTTTTTTTTAGTTTCACCACCACTCACGGGCAGAGCACTATCAGGGAGGGGTTGTTGCACACCAAATTTCATCCGCTAGGCAAATTAAACGAGATGAGAACAGAGGCAGGGCTTTAAAGTGAGTGAGATTAAATCAGAGGCGAACAAGAAGATGAAGAGATTCACAGAACAGAGGTGGCAAGGAAAGAAGGAAGCCACCGCAGAGAACTAGCCTGGAGTTACCAAGATCCACACAAAACTCGTGGGCAGACACAGCATCCTTGTGATAACGAGGGCGTCGTAAGGTGGTGTACCGGGTGGTAGTTCCATCGAGCACCTGCGCTGTGGTACCTTATGAAAAGAGATTAAAGTAACAACATGGCGCCGCAAAGAAAGAGGGTCAAATGAACTGGAAAAGTAACAGGACATTTTATAAGGCCTCTTTTGGCTTTTGCTCGACCCTGTTCCAAAAGCCGGGTGAAGACCACGAGCCCAAAGTATGAGAACAGTACTCCATAACAAGGGCGGATGAGACCTTGTATAGCTGGAGTAACTGAGAAGATGAAAAAAAGTCTCGCCAGTCTAAACAGAAACTCCCAGTTTTCTTTGAACCACCCTAAGCAACCATTGTGAATGTGAGGTTTCCAAGACAGTTTTTTGTTTATGTTAAGGCCAAGGATTTTATATTGTCAAAAGGAGAGACGAGAGAACAGTCGAAAGATATAGGAAAGTTAAAAGGTGTTTGAGAGGGAGATTTGTAGAATTTGAGTTTTTTAAAGAATTGATTTCACAAGGTTGAGACGACCCCAATCGAAATTCTATCCAGATCAGCGAGAATAGATTCGGAAAGATTAAGAGAGATGCAATTCTAGAAGTAAAAAAAGGAGCAGAATTGAAATGAGTTGAAGAGTGAAGGGTCGAGTCATCGGCATAAGAGTGGATAGAGTCTAGATGTGCAGGTGAGAGATATTAATGAAAAGCTAAGAATAAAGTAACAGGAGATAAGACCGACTGAGGAACACGCACTATTGACAGAAAAAAGAAGAAGAAGTGCTCCTATCAACCCACATTGATATTGAGCGACATGAAGAAAGCTAGACATAAGTAAGCCAAAGAGAAGGAGGAAACCCAAAGGAGGGAGCTTGGAGGAGCAGTGACGCGTGCCATAACCGGTCAAATGCTTTGGATATGTCGAGCGCCACCCAGCAAGTTCTCCCGTAGTTCCTAAGCAAGCGGAAAAACCATAAATTGGTTATAATGGGAAAGTATATCGCCAGTAGAACTTGAACGCGAGAAGCCGTACTGGTGATCGGAAAGAAGAGATGAGATTCCAGATGACCTAAGAAGTGAGAGTTAAGAATGGGTTCCAAAGATCTTAGATAGATACAAGTGAGAGCTATAGGGCGATAGTTAGAAGGATTAAGCGCGGCTTCCTTTTTTCGGAATAGGTGGACATGTGCGTGCTTCCAACACTGAGGAAAGTGCGAGTATTGAGACATAGAGGAATAATAGTTGAACGAGGGGCACGGGTCAGCACGTAGCACATTCCCTCAACTCGGGGAGGAATGCATCCGGGCCACCCGCCTTCCTAACGGTTCATAGATCTCAGGAGCCCGTGTACCCGATCAAATTTAATCACAGGTAAAGACATAGGACACCTGAGAGGAGAAGGAGAAGAGGAATGG
>JABUQX010018582.1:35000-42500 GCA_015478945.1 Trachelipus rathkii
TTTATTTCGTTAATAGCAAACACGCCTAAAAAGCGAGGTTCATTTTTAAACACCGATTTTATTTCCGCTTCATTCATCTTTAATAATTCAAAAGTACGTTGCGTACTCTGTCAATTTCAATGAGTTGAGGATGCTCAAGATAGACCACTACAGTGATGGGTGATTGTAGAATCGATCCAAAAGAGAGACTTAGTCCTAAGGTGCCCTTTCTCAAAATGTTTAAATGATAAGCGTTACAAGCTGAAAGGTCTGCAGTAAGATCATAGGCGTATAAATTACTATTCTTTGCGTATTCTTCAAGATTTAAACCTGTCCCGCTATCATTACATGATACAGTATTGGCTATTAAGTCGTAAAAAGGTCGAGTACAGAGAGATAGGTCTCCGTTGTATAACATTTCATAATCACGTCCGTGAGGCAGTCCATTCACATGTAAACTGATACCCCTAAGTCCGAAAGGTGTGAATTTATAGGGCGACTTTTTATAATTCCCGGAGTAGGCTTCATGCTCCACAATCCCTATTATTACTTTCTGTGGTAAATTTCCGTTCACAATGTTAGGGATATTGATACTCGATAATCCTTGAGTGAAATTAAATATCTTGGTTTCAACTCTCTTAATAGGGTACTTTGCTGTAGTATTCAAAAGCGAATTTTCAATTTCCAAATGACGCTGTGGTGATAATTTCACTTTTCTGACATAGAGATAAGCCTCCAACAGTTTGAAAACAGGTTCTGGACATACAGCTGTAGCAGCAGGTTTACTTTTTATTTTAAGAGCAAATTTAGGATTTGATCGTGATAAAATGATTCTAGTATCTACAGATGGTAGAATGAGTCTTTCTTGAGAGAAGATATCGCCATTTAATCGACCGTAAAATTCATAAGTATTATTTATGACTCTAGCTGCTTTATCTATATGTGCAGCTTCATCTTTGAAACTATAAAAACCACATGATTTGAGATGAGACTGTTTAGCATCGTCTGAATAATTTAACAAATGCTCTATATAGCTTCTATAAGGATAATTAGCCGCTGCCGCCCCTAGTGAAGTTCCGTTAAGATAGACTTCAAGCTGTGTGAAACATGTATACAGGAAATTTGATTCTGAATATACTATATGGTCATCACCCGTAGGAAGATCTGTACCATCAGGTTTTGTGAATTTCGTTTTTACATATAAAAACACATTAGAGGGGTCTAGGTATTGATCAGAAGTGCCTGGAATATTGAACTCTAGAGGAACATCTGTATTGGTAATTGAATGCAGAGGATTAATACTGATAAAGTTGGACTCGCTAACGCTAATCTGGGTAGGGTTCATTGAGAAGAGATCCAATTCACTCTTACAACAATCAGGACTAGAAGGATGAAGGAAATGCATCTTGCATGTGCGAGCGCTGGCCGTATAATGAACATTTTCATGAAAAACCTTACTTATATACAGTAATACACACCTCGTATAAAAGTTATCAGTTAGTAATTAAATAGCAAATACATCAATACATTTTTTCTTTAGAGGTTTTTTCCGCTTAGTCTTTTTCTTTATGACAATCTTCTTGTTCCCTCGACCTTGTCCTGACATTTTACGTCTTATTTTACGCTTAACATCATCCAACATCTCATCTGAAACATCGGCTATACGTCTTTTTAATGCTGTACGAGGATTATTTCCTGCAGCAATATCTTGAATAGTATGCAAACCTGTTCTTATAGCTTTTTTACCTATATATTCCCCACCTCTCCTGAGTAGAGGCCTTGCACTTCTCCATAGCTTGGCAAAAAATCCACCAAGGCCATACCCCCTCTGCATTTTTGTTCCCCTGAATACCCTTTCTTCCTCCATTATTACAGGAGTATCTTTCTTATACTATCTTTACACTGCGAGAGTATGTTAATGAATGAAAAAAATATATCTGACTACACCTCTTATATATTCCATTATGCTGTAATTACTGCATATGCTTCTTCTTTCTAATATGAACTTTGCATAACAATGCACCGTGTGTAAAGGGAAAAGGATTTCCTTCTACATCTTTTATATGCATGCGTACAGAGTCAAAATTTGATCTATTCAGAGGTAGATAATGAACATTAGGGAATGTTATAACTTTACTCTCTTTGGGGAAATATACTACTCTTAATAAAGGAGCTTTAGTATTACCTACATATTGATACTCAATTATATTTGTATATACATAAGCCATACCTGGATGATTGAGCATCTCGGATGGGGTACATGTATAATGCAGTACTCGATCTGCTTCATCTTTTTGTTCATGTGGAGTCATGCGGTTATTCTCCACAGATAGTATAACCCTCTTCAACATAGTAGGGATATCATGAAGTATATCCAACTCAGCATCACGTCTACGAATATGTTTACGTTGCCATTGCGAACGTCTGAGAAAAAACATGTCACGGTCTCGTAGGTTTACATTTACTTTTGAACTTAAAGATATTATTACTTTATCTTCATAGGTACGCATTTCAGTTTTGTATACCAAGTCCTTACACATAATACTCATATCAAAGAGAACGTTTAAATGACTAAAAATAGCAGGCACCGATTTAAAATATGCCCTCCGCAGAGCAAATTCTTCAAAGAAGTATTCTTTTGTACCAATCCTGGACCTAGGCAGATCACGAGTATCTTTCACTTGTAATATAGTTTCAACACATTCTACACTTCTGTACACCTCCATCCAGAATAGATTGTGAGGTAAATTTTCTATGTCCGTATTTAATATCATTTCACATAATCCTACTTCGTATGCCTCTCTTTCAAGTTGTATAGGATTCATTAGCACAGTTGTAAAATCCGAGAGTTTATTATCAGGATGTAAATCCAAGGAGGCTGAAGAAGGGAGAGTTATATAAAAGTGATCTACACTCTCCATGATTATAATGACAACTGATTAATGATTCTTAACTTCACTTGCTTTTATATAAGTATTAAACTTGGCAGGATATCCCCTCCATTTCACAAGTAACTGCTTATTTTTTCCTTTACCTCTCGTAGCTAATATTTTTTCAATTTTATATTCATGAGTTACAGGATTGAACCTTACTTTTTGTATTTCCTGTTTATAAAATCCGCCTTTTATTTTTTCACCATTTAAATCTTCCAGATAATATAACTTTAAACTATCACGACTGAATGGTTGGATATTGTGGACTTTAAAAACTTCCGTAGTCCAACCGGATTCATATCCTTTTCTAAACCTTTCTTCTGTTCGAGAAACTCTTACATAATCGTTTACCTTTATTCCTGAATTATCTTTTATTTTGTTTTCTTTTTCACCCATATGCGCCATACGTCCTCTAGTTTTTGACATTTCTAAAGGAGTTGACTTTATAGTTCTATGGTAAGACCTGTTATAAGAATAAGCCAGATCGTCCAGTATATCAATATATTTAAAAGTATTCATTTTAGTAAAATATCTATGCATGCGTTCTTTAATAGTACGTTGGACTCTTTCAACTATTGCCGCTTTGTTTACGGAAAATGTATTGTAATAGCTTATACCATACTCCCAGAGCATCTCCTGAAACTCTCGCCCCTTGAATTCCATTCCTGAATCTGTCCAAAATGATTTGGGTGTTTCTCCTCTCATCCTTTATACCCTCAAGTACTGCATCGTGGTAACTGTAGCTGATCTTTTATCTTTTATTGGCCTCAACCACAAGTATCTAGAGTATACGTCAATTGTAAAAAGTATATATTGAAAACCTTCATTATAAGAGCTGTATTTAATCATTTCCGATAAATCTAACTGCCAAACGCTAGCTGTGGAGATATGGTTTTCCGTGTAGGAAATTTTTTTCTTACAGGTTTATGTAGAGTAAATGCCTCTTCACCCTCCAAATATGCTTTTAACTCTTTTTTCTCAATATTAGGATACCTTAAAGCAAACCTAGTGAAACCCCCAAAACTATTTGGCTCCCTCAGATTGAAGTAATACTTATCAACTACCTCCTTCGCCTCCATGTTGTCTACTGACACACGTGTAAGCTGTTATATATATATATATATATATATATATATATATATATATATATATATATATATATATATATATATATATATTTTTCAAAAAAATGAGTTATTATGTCACAAGGGAAAAAGAAAGAGAAAAAGATTTAAAATAACATTTATTTATACACAAACATTACAACTAAATATATATGATAATACATAATTACGATTTAATCCAACTAGACCTATTATAAGGTGTTTTTCTTAGTCGGCCTCTGGTAACACGTTTAAATTTATCTGATGCGTAAGAAGTGCCTGATGGACTTGAATCAGGTCTTGGCGTAACGGGGATATTATCTAAGTCTGCTAATCGGCTTGTATTTAAGATTAAACTTCTGGGAAAATTAATAGTCTGAAGTTCTTGTTTGATATCATTCCAGCCTTTTACAGGTCCTTTCTTCCAGTTACGTGAGAGATCAGCTATCAAATCCACAATATTTGAGCCTTTAACTATTTCATCATCAATTACGATCTGTCCGGCTTCATTCAAAGTTAATTGGTCTTTTAAAATATTATATAAAGCTATTCCTGATTTACGCACTCTATTAGGTAAGCTCTCCTCTAGGATATTTTTAAATTTATCTTCATTTTTCACTTCAAGTTTTACTTCATTAGGTATATCTACATCATCGGTTACCGGGATACGTAAGGTTGGATGTAGGTGCAAGTCTTTAAGATCTATCAATTTTTGTATGGCATCTTGGTATAAGAGGCGTTTCTCATGGATGTTAATGTCTGAATTTAATATTCTGTACACTTCTTTCTCGTAATTGGTTATCTGTTCAACTTTAGGATCATATAAGCTATGAGGTAGAGGCTGCTGAAAAGCTAATGAATCGTTCACAATATAAGGATTCTGTTGGTGCAGCTGTTGTTGCTGATGTGAAAGAGGATGTAATGTCAATGCATTGGGCTGTAATATCTGCGTATATGGGGGTAGTGAATGATGAAACTGTGATTGTGGATTTTGCGCAAGGTGTGGCAATAACTGGCCATATTGAGGTTGTGAATGATGAATCTGAGGAACTGAATTCTGTACAGATGCTGTATTATTATACTTCATTTTCTCATACTCATTATATGGAAGTACAGCAACCTTCTTCATTATGGGGACAACCACTTAGATATCAGTGGAGCTATAACGGAGAAGAGTAATGGTAGGAATACCCCTCCTCCTCTCTGTAGTAACTTCTTTTTATTTTTCAGATTTTTTATGTTGAGGGAGAGTTTTTTAATGATGTTTCTATAACGGCGTAGCTTTACCTTCTGAGGTTTGTTTAAAGGAACATTTCCTTTTATAAGATTTAAACAGACTTCACATACACACTGGATGAATTTCTCATCCTCACTAATTAGTTTACGTTTTTCAGAAGGTTTCAGCTTTTTAAATTTTTTTATAAGAGGTAAATACTTTGCAATTAGAGCACTCATTATTCAGGTATGTATACAGTTTCTATCTCATAGGGAAGAATGTTGGTACGGAGCAACACTCTGTGCGTGTTTTTGGGGTGAAGTTCACACATCAAATAACCGTGGGGGGTCGAAGTAACCTCTTTATATACTTTTAAGAACTCTTTCCTTTGAAGAGGAAACATTTGAGTTGCCAATACATTAATTTGACTCATGTCTCTTCTCTGGCCAAACAACAGTAAATACTGTGTGTTTAAAGAAACACTTCGCATATGCTTGCTTTGATGAAAAATATTCTGCGTTATGAAAAACACAGAGATATTTAGATGGTGGGAATAAACTGTGAACGCTTCTGCTATTTCCAAATTCAATTTGTGCATTAAATCATCTAATACAATAATTTTGTGGCCTTGTATATTGTCCAGTGATCTAATATCGTATATGCCTTCATGAAATTGAATCACATCTTTATATTCTTTAAATTTTTCCTGATAAACATTATAACACCATATTATTTTTACAGGGGTTTGTTCAAAAATCTCCATTTCCTTTAAAATATTTAATAATAGAAAGGTTTTACCACATCCTGTCGGCCCAGCTACAAGACATGTAGCGGGACTTCGGAACGTAAATTTCTCCACATCCATACTCTTCAAGTAGATAATGAATAATGAGTTTAATTAAAGTTGTAAAGCAGTAAAATATATGTTTTAATAAAATTTCGTACAATTTTATTAAAATAAAATGTTTATATATCAGAAACTCTGTGTGTTTTTATTCTTACATTACAAATTAAAAATAAAAAAAGTATTAAAACAAAAATAAAAATAGAAATAATAAATAAAAAGTAATAAAACAAAAATAAAAAATATAAAAGAAAACATAATGTTAATAAATATATGAGTTAAAACAGTAAAGCAGAAAGTTAAAACAGTAAAGCAGAAAGTTAAAACAGTAAAGCAGAAAGTTAAATCAGTAAAGCAGATAGTTAAAGCAGTAAAGCAGAGAGTTAAAGCAGTAAAGCAGAAAGTTAAAGCAGTAAAGCAGTAAAACAAAAGCATACTAATCCCCTAGGTGTTAGGTAATAACACCTCTATTGATTTACTGATTTACTGCTTTAAGGTATGTAATGTTAATAAATATATGAGTTAAAGCAGTAAAACATGTGAGTTAAAGCGAAAGCAGAGAGTTAAAGTGCAAAGTAGAGTTAAAGCAGTAGTTAGAAGTTAAAGCAGTAAAACAAAGGCATACTAACCCCCTAGGTGTTAGGTAATAACACCTCTATTGTTTTACTGCTTTACTGCTTTAAGGTATGTAAAGTGAGAGGTTTTTGCAATAAAAATTTCGTACAATTGTAGTAAAAATGAACAATCTTCATAGTATACTTGAAACGAAATTCTTGAACAGTTTATACTGATAACATATTTGTCTCACTATAATCTTTTGGGTGCGTCTGCGGGTCACGCAAGGCGGTTACGCGGAAATATTGTGCCTGCGGGCGCTCGCGGCGGGCGGGTACGCGGAAATATTGCAGGCCCCGGCGGCGCGCGGCGGGCGGGCGGGTCGCACCTGCGGGTGCGGGATTGGCTGTCTTTGCGCGAAGGGCTCACGCTGAGCCCTGTTGGGTAGCTTATGATCTAGAGGTAGACAAAAGATGAGTCATCAAAGATGAATCATCAATATAGGTGGTATCAAAGATGACTTCATCAAAGATGAGTCATCAAAGATGAACCTTCAAAGTTGAGGCATCAAAGTTGAGGCATTAATGCTGAGGCATCAATGCTGAGGCATCAAAGTTGAGGCATTAATGTTGAGGCATCAAAATATCGAGTGTGTGAGTGTAAGTGTAAGTGTATCTGTGTGATGGTGTGAATGTAAGTGTATATGGTTTAATGTAAGTGTCTATGGTTTAATGTAAGTGTCTATGGAGAGTGTAAGTGCTTATAAGTGTCATAGTGTGTATAAGTGTCATAGTGAATGTGTGTATAAGTGTTAGAAAAATACTAACTCATAGTAGGAAGTATCCTAGCAGCTTGTAATATACACCAATC
>JABUQX010018582.1:47500-55000 GCA_015478945.1 Trachelipus rathkii
AGTTTGAAATGGTCAAAATTTGTGTGGGTTGCGCATATGATCCATCTGAGGGTAATGTGAAAAGAGTGCGATTTCTGGGATAATCTGAAGATGTTTTGGATGGGGAGAATAGGAGATTCAGTTCATATTTTCCCACATATCTGCCCATTCAAGGATTTTTTTTTACAGTTGTCACCACCACTCACGGCAGAGCCATATTTCAAGGAGGGTGGCGTGTATTTACTTCCAAAAGTTCAGCCTTCTAGCGGCCAAATTTACGCATATGAGCACAGACGCAGGCTTTAAAGTGAGGAGATTAAATTCAGGTAGGAATACAGAGATGGAAGAGAATTCCACAAAACAGAGGTGGTGGGAAAGAAGGAAGCACCACAGCAAACTAGCCTTGAGTTACAATGTCAACACAATACTCGTGCGCCAGAATACAGCACCTATTGGCTGCTACGAAGGCGTCGGTTAAAAGGTGCCGGTGGTACGCGAGTGATAAGTTCCCTCGAGCACTTGCTGCTGCGGGGTACCTATAGGCATATAGATTAAAGCACCACATCCGCCTCGCAAAGATAGAGGGTCAAGTGAACTGGAAAGTACAGAACAGTTTTATAAGCCTTTTTGCAGTTGCCTCGACCCTGTCCAAAAGCCGGGTGAAACCAGAGGAGAAATGAGATATGAGAGCAGTACTCCATACATGGGCGGATGAGACCTTTGTATAGAGGAGCAACTGAGAAAAGGAGGAAAGTCTCACAGTCTAAACAGAACTTCCAGTCTCTATTGAGGCGCCTAGGCAACGTTGTTTGAGGTGAGGGGGGGGATGTTCCAGACATTTTTTGTTCAAGTTAAGGCCAAGGAAGTTTATTTTGTCACAGGAGAGACGACAGAACGTCGAAAGAGAGGAAAAGTCTAGAAGGTATTTTGGAGAAGAAGATTTGTAGAAGTTGGATTTTTAAAGAATTGAATTTCACAAAGTTATTTCTATTCATCAGCGAGAATAAAATTGGAAAGATTAAGACGAGAGGCAATTCCAGACGAGTAAAAGTGGGAGTAGAATTGATGAGTTAAAGAATGAAGGGTTGAGTTATCGGAGCATACAAGTGGATAGAGTTAGAGGTGCAGGAACAGGTTGAAAGGATCATTAATGAAAAGTAGGAATAAAGTAGGAGATAAGACAGAACCCTGAGGAAACCACTATTGACAGAAAAGAAGAAGTCGCCCCATCAACAACAGCATATTGAGCGAATTTGAAAGAAGCTAGATATAAGTAAGCAAAGAGAAGGGGAAACCCAAAGGAGGGGAGCTTGGAGAGCCATACCCGGTCAAATGCCCGGTCAAATGCTTTGATTATGTCAAGCGCCACCACCCAAGCCTCCCCGGTTCCTAAGAGCAAAAACCATAAATCGGTTTGATAGAATGTATATCGCCAGTAGACTTCGTTCAACGAGAGCCTTACTGGCGATCGGAGTGAGTTTCCAGATGATCTAAGAAAGTGAGTTGAGAAGGCTTTCAAAGATCTTAGATAGAATACAAGTGAGAAGCTACAGGAGCGATAGATTAGAAGGATCAGAGCGCGCTGTCCTTTTTTCGGAAATAGGTTGGACATGTGAGAGCTTCCAACACTGAGGGAGGGAAAGTGCTAGTATTGAGACATAGAGGAATATAGTTAAAAGGAGGGCGAAGAGATTAGCCTTTTCCAGTTGCAGCGAATAGCAACAACAATGATCAGATCGAATGAAGAGGAGGAAAGGCAGCATACAGAAGTTGCTAGAGATGAAAGATTCGTCAGTAGGTGAGAACCAAGGAGGTATAGCCGCACTTTCCTTTGGATGAAAAGCCACTTTGCTTCGGTCGAAGCAGCTATCCCTTTGCAACGATTTCTAGACTGAATGAAAAAATTAGCGAGAGTGATAGGAAAACGAGATTTTTTCACACTCGATAGGCACTGTCTCTAGCCTGAATGCCAGAGAACAAGCACGATCGAACCATGGATATGAGGAAGAAAAGATTTAGTTTTAGAAGGAAAGAATGAGGAAAGAAAAATTTATTACTGAAGAAGGGAATGATCCTGCTCATCCCATTAACAATTACAGTTCCCTTTCTTATCTTTTAAATCTTTAAACATCCATCATTAATCCTTATTGAGGTAGCCAATTTGCTATCATCTGCAAAGTTGGAAACCTTACATTTAAGTCCTGGTCTAAATATTTATACATATATCAGGAACAGCCACTTGACCTAAGAAATCGTTACGAACCACAAACATGTCCTCCTCATTTCCATTAATAAAATACTTTTCATTTTCATGATTAACTGCATTATTATTATTTATTATTATTATTATTATTATTATTATTATTATATTATTATTATTAGTTATTATTATTATTATTATTATTATTATTGTTTTTGTATTATTATTATTGTTATTATTTTATTTTATTATTATTTTATTATTATTATATTATTATTAGTTATTATTATTATTATTATTATTATTATTTTGAGACTTTAAGGTATCAAAAATTTTGATCGCTAAAATAATTTCGGGAGGTTGAACCCCCTGAACCCCCCTGTCTACAGCCCTTTATAGTCATATATATATAATCTATATATATCATTATAATATATATATAATATACATATATATATAATATATATATATATATATATATATATATCATAATATATATATATATATTATAATATATATATATATATTATAAATAATATATTATATATAGAGAGAGAGAGAGAGAGAGAGAGAGAGAGAGAATTTTTAAAAAGTTTTTTTTTTCAATTATCGGAAATCCGCTGCAAAATTTGCTCTAATCGTCATCGTCATCGGCATCGGCCAAAAATTTCATAATCGTCCCATCACTAATATATATATATATATATACTATATATATATATATAGATATATATATATATATATATATATATATATATATATATATATATATTAATATATTATATATATATATATTATATATATTATTATATATATATATATATATATATAGTAATCATTATCTGTTTTAAATCATCTTTCTCTCACATAACTGTGGGGTAGTGAAAGCACAACAAAGTGTAGCCCTTCATGGGAAGAAAACTAAACATCTGAGGGGGTTCCCAGTCCCTGGAAGCTGTTGAAAATAGCCCCCCTTCTTACAGGGTAAAGACCTGGATATGTTCACTCATAAGCCCAAGTCTTTTGAGTAGATTTGAAGATCTATATAATTTATGTCCAAATTTTGAAAAGTTTCATAAAATTGATTCTACTTTTGCTAGAAAGTTGCTGTTTTTTTGACCTCACACCCTAGTTGAGATTAATAAATTAATAATTTTTTATATTTTACCATTTTAAAGTTTATTATATATATATATAGTATATATAATATAATATATATAATATATATATATTTATATATATAGTATTATATATATATATTATATATTATATATATTATAGTATATATATATATATATAGTATATATATATAATATACACTGCGCCCATTTGTGTTCTTTTTTGGTTATGGTGGTTATAGCGCGGGCTAAATAACCTACATGTCTATTTAATATCTAAAATAATAATAATAAAAAAAGAATTTAATAATAAACATTCTTATTTCTTGCTAACTTTTTATCTTTTTAATGAAAAACTTTGTGCATTTATTTTTTTTTCTTTTTAATTGCTGCCAATTAAGAGTCTAATCGCTCCTGTATATATATATATATATATATATATATATATATATATATATATATTATATATATGTTCTATATATATAAATATATAATATCTCTTATATATATATATATATATATATATATATATATTATATATATATATATATATATATATAATATATATATATTAATAATATATATATATATATATATATATATATATATATATATATATATATATAATGCCCTTGCGACATCAATTTGCAATGTTGCAACAGCTATTACTGGGTATACGAAAGGAATATTAGTTACGAAAAGAGCTTTAATATATTTTAAATGCTTATTTCTGAACCCTTGGTTCAATCACAGTTCAGTATTAATCACCGGATCAGAATTTATTATTATAATACTTAAGATTAAATCATTCGTAATATCCTTTCACATAATTTATCTAACTCACGAAGGTGTTCCGAACTCGTCCTCTATGCTTTATATTATAGTCCCTACTCTTTTCTTTTCGTGAATTCTGTCAAGCTAAAAGCATCGTTTCAAATTCTACGCCATTGGCGTGCCATTGTTCCTCATCATGGTCTTATGAGGCATTAATTTTATTCTGTCTTTCTAAGGATTTTTGCTGGATTTTCATTGCTCTGTCCGACTGGAGACAGACTTCCAATCTCCACCATTATTTTACTACCTAACATAATTTATTAATTAAATAAAATAAAATAGTTATAAAAGGATACAATTTATTATTTTTCGCTAAAGGTCATAGTAGATTGAGATTCTCATAATTTATGAGGTTTCTATAAAAATAAAACATACAGTATCGGAAACAGAAAATAGGGTTTTTAAACAAGAGTAGCCAGGTCAAGCCTACCGTATGTTTGTATCTTATAATGCACCTCCTGAAATAGCCAGGCTAAGCATAGGTTTCTATCTGGTTATAGAATTTCCTTTAGGCTTGATCTGTTTTGATTTTTTTTTAACAATGGCTTCGATTTTTTAAAGTTACTTATCGAAATGCAAATGAAGTATAAGTAATTAAATTATTAGATATTATCATTTGTACACCGCATTAAATGTTCAACGAATCGCTGGAAGGAATAAATGTTACAACAAAATTTAAACACCGAAAAGACTTACTACCAAGAAGGAAGAAGTTTTATCATTTTATTTTCCTATTGCGAAAATAATTAAAAAACTTTTTGTTGTGATTTGCCACATTTTTTTTTTATATACAATGCACACAAATGAATTTACTGTAGAGTGAAATGCATTTCGGGCACTTCTGAATATATTACTATTCACTGCCATGGTGGTGTTGGAGAGTTCCCGAAATCTGTGAATTGTGTGTGAAACAAATATAAAATACCTCTCTGAATACACAGGGCTTTGAACAATCATGAATTTATTTTAGAATAATCTCCTGTAAAGAGGATGGATAGAATGTGTTGACACCACCTACGTTTTTCGTGAC
This sequence comes from Trachelipus rathkii, assembly GCA_015478945.1. Classification (NCBI taxonomy): domain Eukaryota; kingdom Metazoa; phylum Arthropoda; class Malacostraca; order Isopoda; family Trachelipodidae; genus Trachelipus; species Trachelipus rathkii. The sequence goes on from JABUQX010018582.1 coordinate 52,662, forward strand.
TGGCCAAAGGAACATGAAACCTTGGGGTAGAATTTTTTTAAAGGTTCATTTTTCTTAACTCTGAGTATTTTAGCTTTTGTTATAAAAATAAAGAAAAGTGAAATGTTTTAAAACCTAATATAGTGTAATCAAAACGCTAATGAATGTGCCGCCTACGTGTACATTGTTCTCTCTGAAAAATAAATTAAATTACTAACAAGGTTGCCTTTCATGTGCTCTACTAAATTTTTATCACTTCCAAAAAAGTAAAACATTAAAACTTATATATATATATATATATATATATATATATATATATATATATATATTATTTATATATGATATATATATATATATATATAATTATATAATATATATATATATATATATATATATATATCTGATATATATATAATAAAAGTAGACACCTCACGGAACTGCCCTATTCTACCGAGGAGGGTAATTACTATAGGTAATTTTACTAAATTTTATTAATTTCCTATTGTCTAAGCTAGTTTCCTAGCTTACGATATATATATATATATATATATTATATATATATATATATATATATAATATATATATATATAATATATATTATATACATACATAATATATATATATATATATATATATATATATATATATATATATGTTTTAAGAGTGAGAGAGAAGAAATGTGTTTAAATAGGAAATTTTTATTAACTTTATAATGTAATAAAAAGTTTTTAAAGAAAAGTTCTGAAATTGACCTATTTTTTATCTTTTTTATCTTTGTAACTCATTTATTTTATTAATTTTTATTTTTTGTTTTGTTTTTGCTTTTAAGAAGTTAGTTTTTCGTGATAAAATGAGGAATGAGAGGATACGCAATTGCGTTTCTTTGATTCATGGAACGACCAAATTCTTTCAATATTTTTATGAGTCCCATTTGAGTTTCATAAATCAGGATTTTATTTATTCATTTTTTGATATATTGTTACTAGTTTTTATATGAAGAAGATGATAAGGATTTATGGTGGTTGGTTTGTGCTGCTTAATGTAAATAATAATTAATAAAAGTTGTTGACACTTCCTTCCATATTTTTTTTTATTGTCGATTATAAACTTTTCAAAGACACAATAATGGTATTATTAACAAACTTTTCAAAGCAAATTATGATATTATAAATATAAAATGCTTTGTTCCAAAATATATCATTAAAAAAGGCTTTTACTGCAGTCTTGTCTATCCTTAAGTACTCTGTGTCAATATGGGGGTTGCACTTGCACCATTGAGTGCTTGTTAAAATTACTAGTAATTATGTATATAAAGATAATTGGTATATTATCAGGATTACGAAACTTTGAGAACTCCAACTCCACTTTTAAAACCTCATATATACTAAAACTGCAGGATATCATATGCACATTGCAATTATTAGTTACATCTTTAAATTCATAAATGGAACTGCAATAGAACATAATTGTTCAAAATCAAACTGTGAAATGACTATCTCAATAGCATAGAATCCCTCATTCTAGGAACAGCAAAATGCATTCTAACCATATTTCGGAGGGCCATCTCATCATACAAAGGTATCGATGTGTGGAATATCCATTCCCCTAGGTATTTCCTAAAAATATTTATATATATATAAAAAAAATACTTAATATTGAGGCTCCAAAGAGCACATCCCTATCTTTCCTAAGGTTTTATTATATTATTATTATTATTATTATTATTATTATTATTATTATTATTATTATTTACATTTATTATTATTATTATTTACATTTATTATTATTATTTTTATTTTTATTATTATTATTATTATTATTATTATTATTATTATTATTATTATTATTATTGTTGTTGCTATTATAATTGTTATTTTGGATTATTTTTATGCATGTACATGTGTATACCTTTCTTATAAGTAATATTATACCGTAAGTGGTTTTATATATACACTCATACATATCTTTATTTTTAATAGATATCATATAAAATGAAACATGAGTACAAAGGACGTAATCGTCGCCACAGCAACCATTTTCAGTTAAAAAATAATATAAATATTTTGTAACTTGAGTTTTGCAATATTTTAACATTTTCTTCGTTATTGAATAAATATTTTTGTATTTGATTTTATTAGGCAAAGAAATAAAAATAAAATGATTTGAGATTAACATGAAAACTGAAGTGTGACGTTTTCAAAAAAAAAAAAAATTGAAAAATAATACTAATAACGGTAAAAATATATTGAGTAATGTCTATTGCCTTCACATTAAATATGAGACTCGAATCAATTATTTTAATGAAATTTTTTTATTTTATTTTCCGTGAACTTGAATCTGTTATGTTAGTCAACAACGAA
>JABUQX010018582.1:62500-82500 GCA_015478945.1 Trachelipus rathkii
TTACTATATCGTTGTTAGTAGTTATATTATATTCTATATTAGTATATATATAATAGTATATATATATAGTATATATATATATATATATATTGATATTTCTAGGAAATAATGCTAAGCTTTGTCATTAACCAGCTTGCTCGTAATAGTTTTTTCCTTTTTTTTTCCTTCTCTCTCTGCTCTCTCTCATCTTCATGTTCTCTCTCGTCTCTCGTCTCTCTTTCTCTCTTCTCTCTCGAACTTTCATAGGTTAATAGTTATTCTTATATATATATATTATATATATGGTATGTATAGTATAGTATTTATGTTTATATATATTACTGTATATAGTATATATATATATATATAATTGTCAGGTAAGAAATCAAATGGCTAATTAAGAAGTTTGTGTATAGTACGCAGTTGATATTTGCAAATTGGGTCCGTAAGTACAATCATTAACCTTAACATTAACTTATTCCTAAATGTTGCATGTGTGTGTGTGTGTGTGTGTGTGTGTGTGTGTGTGTGTGTGTGTGTTCTCTTAAACCAAAATTAACATTCCAACCTTTCCCCCGTAAGTAACAGTCAAACCTTTTATTCTTCAGGTACGTCTTTTCCATGATTTGCCTTCTCTTTTCTAAAGTGACTCGTCTCCAGAGAAGACTTTTAAACCTTCCGGTTCTTTGGGAAATTTATGAAGAGACTCTTTGATTTTCGATGGCCTACGACAAATACCATTCTCTGGTCAGGTCTATCGCGGATGCCGGTCTTTATTCTATTAATAACAAAGCGCGTTACTATTCACTAACGACAGAGTGGATGGACTTTAACCAAACGATCTGAAATATTTATCCTCTCGATAGCTAACCGAGCGCTCGACTAACTCTTAGTCAGGGAGTGGGAAATATATATATATAATATTATTATATATATATTATATACTGTATATATATATATGGATGTTGATATTATATATTTTGGTTTAATTAAATATATTAGTATAGTAGTATACTATCATTATTGTATATAATTTATTAAATTAGGTATAAATTATTATTATCTTACACTATGGTTCATTTTTCACCTGTCATTCTAATCTTTGATGAATCCAAGTCAAATGGGCGGGAGAGCGAGTTTGGGCTCTCGTAAGGGTAAATGAAATAGATTGATCAGACTCAAAGAGAACCTTTCATTGTTGGCGAATTCCGAAAGTTGAAATTCATTAAACAAAGAATGTCTTTTGTGACTCGACTTTTTATTTCACACTCAATTACATTTTACACACATCGATTCAAATTTGACAATTTTTGAATCAACTCTACTCTTAGTAATATAATGAGGCAAAGTGCCGGACTTCGGACCGGCTTTGAAGGGTATACGTATATATATATATATGATATATATATATATATTTATATAATGGTTATATATATGGATATAATTATATATTATATAATATATATATATTATATATAATATTAGTATATATATATATATATATATATATAAATATATATTTTATATATATTCGGTATATATTAAGTGTGCAATAATTCCCGACACCTTATGAAAAAAATAGGATGTTGGCCACGATATGCTCTTAAAATAATAATAATAGTAAACAATTTTGACAAAGAAAACTATTTTTATGGATTAATTATATAATATACTATATATGTATTCTTATTATACGTTTATATATATATCGTATATATTATATATATATTATATATATATATATATTATATATTATTTAACCTTACATAACTAATTAACCAAACTTTAAATATACATATTAATAATATTTTAACCGCTTAAAATTATTAAAAAAAATGGTAGCCTCTGTTTCCAGTATGACGCACATTTTATTTAAGTAAAAGAATTTCAAACCTATAAAATATTAAAAACAAGTCCTAGACGTGTATTTATTTAATTCTCTAACCTTAAATAACTTAATTAGCCTTACCTAGCCTAACCAAACTAAATATATACTAATTAAAGATTACAAATTTTTGAAATTATAGGAAAAAAAGTAGCCTACGTCTACAAATATATAGCAATCTGGCAACAACCAATATTTTTCCAAAGGTGTCGGGGTAATCTGGACTTTAACCGTACACACACAACATATATTATAGGTTATATATATATATTACTAGTATATATATATTATATATATATTATATACTATTATATTATATGTAATATTATATAGTTAGCTATATATATAGAAGTCGCACCGCGTGTCACCTAAACACCTGTGACACGCCAATTTCTGACACGCGTTTGCCATAGATTTGACATCACTTATTTAATTAACACCAAATTTTTTACTATTTATTATATAGTATATATATATATATATTTATATAATATTATATATAAATTATAGTATAAATATATACTATTATCTTATATATAATATATATTAGTATAGTATATATATCTAATATATATATGATTTATATAATAGTTTTTGTGCGTTTTTCCCTTTTCTAATAGTGAATTAGTTTGTGTTATACAAAGGTAATATTACTGTTAATAAAGATGGGTTTATTCGAGGTAAATATGTTCTGCTCCTTCTGACGTATCATTTAAATTAATCTCTTTTCCTTTTTTTTCTTCAATTAATGAATAAAATTGGTTGGTGGGTGACACCGTTACGTTGGACGAGTGCCCCCTCTTAGCGCTTAGAGTTTTGCTCTCTAAATTTGAGAGAGAAAATATTTTTGTGCCCTTTTCGCCAGTAGAATGCGATATACTTTTATTGTATTGCAATATATATATATATATATATATATATATATATATAGTATATATATATATATCATATTATATATATATGGAATATACTATATAATATATATAATATATATATTATTATAGTATATATTTATATATAGTAGAATATATATATATTATATTATTATATATGATAATATATATATATATTATATATTTATATTATGATATTATGCTATATATCTCTATATAATTATATATATATATTATATATATATATATATATATATATATAAGTGCTCGTTTTACCAGTCTTTCTCACACTTTTCTAAAAATTTCAACCTTCTGTTTCTTTCTTTCTTTCTTCCCCCTCCTCTTGTTTCTTATGACAGCTTTACACTTGTCTTATCCTCTGCTGAAACTGAAATCTCAATGAAGTTTGTGCTTCTCATTCAACTTTTTATAATTTCAGTACTGTTCTTCCTACGTTCTCATACTCATTTATGTTTATTATTATAGTTTTCTTCTAAATATGTGAATTCATCTGTCTGAGCTTTAAATACGAGCAAGGCATATAGTCGTGACGGCATTCTTTCTTTGGTTCTTAAAATTTGGGTTTTTAAGATTGCTTTCTTCCTTATTAAATTTTCTCTCTACTTCATATCATCAACTACCCATCCTCCTTGTTGTAAACGCGCTCTTCTTATTCAGTCTAGGGCGGAAAAAAAGGCAAACTTTCTTTTTCCCGCTTCAATTGTTCTTTTGTTTTAATTTTTGTCTCTGAAATTTTGAATTTCTTCTACTTAAGAAGATTTGAAAGATTCGTCTAATTTATTTGTAATTTTCAATACGTCTTCCTTAGTTAAGTGATCCTATTTTCCCTCTCCCTGGCTTTGGATTGTATTTCATTGAAATATTTTTTCTGTGTTTTCGATATGTTGAAAATATTCAATAAATTTCTTTTATGGACACGAAAACACCCCAAAAAATCGATTCTTTCATATTTCTACTAGACAAAATCTTCTTAGTAACTATAACATAGCATAAAAGATATCGGATTCCTTCATCTCTCCTTAAAATTCGAGGTGTTTCCTTGTTTCGTGATCTTTCTCGGTAGGATCATATTATTTACATCACTGTAGAAGCTTTTGAAAAGGTGTCGCCCTAATTGGTATGCAGTTCACTTCACATGTAGTTTAGTCCCACTAACATAAGATTTTTCAAAAGGTGGGGTCCAGACATTTTCGTTTCAATATCATAGATTCTATCCATTTTTCTCTAGCCGAAAAAATACTGCATCACTCTATTATATTGTATTTAAAACGGACACTCCTCTTCCAAGCACCTCTGTCACGCATCTCCTTTGAAGAGAGGTCCTGTAACTATATATATATATATATATATATATATATATATATATATATATATATATATATATATATATATATATATATATATATATAAATAAATATATATATATATATATATATATATATATATATATATATATATATATATATATATATATATATATAAAGCTAATGTTTATGTACAAATAATAATTGTCCTGCATTAAGACATATGTACGTCCTTTCTTCTTTTCATAAATAGGCCGCATGTTGCTGTAAGTGAGCTTCTTGTGCGGTGCGTTATGTGTAGTTAGTTTGTGTGCGCATTATTGTTTACGGTTGTCATAAGGTGATTCATTGGTTTTACATATTTTCTAAAAATTTGCTTTTCGCATTAAATTTCATGTTATATATATATATATATATATATATATATATATATATATATATATATATATATATATATATATATATATATATATATATATATATATATATCTTTATATATTATATATATATATATATATATATATATATATATATATACCATCCTATTGGATTTCGAACCCGAACCCTCGCTGTTGGTATAGCAAGGGTTTTACCATTTGACCACAGTGAGCTAAAAGGAAACTGGGAGAATACTCTCTTTCCAAAAGCTTTCTCGTTTACACTCGGGTCAAGGTCCAAACTGGGCTCCACTCAGAGATATGATGTATCAGTATCATTTTGCAACTGCTAATACACTCATAGTTTTAGCTCATCTTGGTCAAGTGGTAAAACACTTGTTATACCAACACCGAGGGCTCGGCTTCAAAACCCAACAGGAGAGAATGAAGATTATATTTGAAACTGTTTGTGTATTAGCAGTTGTAAAATGATACTGATGCATCATCTCTCTGAGCGGAGCCCGGTTTGGCCCTTGACCCGAATGTGAGGAAGGAAGCTTTTTGGGAAGAGAGTATTCTTCCAAAGTTTCCAGAACCATGAAAAAAATATCCGGCTACGGCCTTGTATATATATATATATATATATATATATATATATATATATATATCTCTCTATCTATATCTATATATAGATATATATATATATTTATATATTTATATATATATATATGTATATCGCTATACCTATTTAAATATGCAATCTTTCAAGTGTAGTAATTACAGAGAATAATCACTTTGAAAACAGGACAAGAAAATATCTAGCCATTGGGACAATAAATTAGAACTATATATATATATATATATATATATATATATATATATATATATATATATATATATATATATATATATATATATATATATATATATATATATATATATATATATATATATATATATATATATATATATATATATATGATAAAATCTCTCTCTCTCTCTCTCTCTCTCTCTCTCTCTCTCTCTCTCTCTCTCTCTCTCTCTCTCTCTCTCTCTCTCTCTCTCTCTCATAATATGCATGAATGAGGGTCAATGTTAGAAGAGTTTCTTTTATCGTCATTTTGTCTAAAACTCCAAATTTTTGTAAACGATGATTTTTTATCTTGATTTCTGCTACATAATATATATATATATATATATATATATATATATATATATATATATATATATATATATATATATATATATATATATATATATATATATATATATATATATATATATATATATATATATATATATATTGGAAGTTTCTGGAATCTTGTCCAACATTTGTTCAAGTTCTTCATCATTTCATGCATTGTTTTCTTTGTTTTTACTCTATGGTTTTGTATGCTGTTCATTATGCTATAAAATTTGAAAGGTAAGTTGAAATTGAATTGTGGTTTCAAAGCAGAAAGCTCCTGTGTCATCAGCTAAGTTGAACTTTCTTAATTCTCCAGGATTTGTGACTTAATCTGCACAGCCACTCGATTTTAGGAGTTTATATAATTTTATAGTAATTGTTGAACAATGCGTTGTTTGTTAAATTGTGGAGAAGTTATTTTTCTAATAGTACATAACAAATATATCATCGAAATATATATATATATATATATATATATATATATATATATATATATATATATATATATATATTATTATTATTATTATTATTATTATTATTATATATATTATATACTATAATATAATATATATATATATATATTACATATATATATATATATATATATTATATATATATTATTATTGGAGTTATGATATATATATATTATATATATTATATAATTCATATATATATATATATATATATATATATATATATATATATATATATATATATATATATATATTATATATATATATATATATTATATTATTATTATTGTTTATATATATATATATATATATATATATATATATATATATATATTATTATTATTTATATATATATATATATATATATATATATATATATATATATAAATTATATATATATATATATATATATATATATATATATATATATATATATATATATATATATATATATATATATATATATATATATATATATATATATATATACTAAAAATATGTATGTTTGGTAGTAGAAAATAGAATACATAACGCATTATATATATATATATATATATATATATATATATATATATATATATATATATATATAATATATATATATATATATATATATATATATATATATATATATATATATATATATATATAATGAAAAACAAAGTGAAATATGTGCTAATGCACTATATATGTTCCACCTGCTCACTGGGATATTTATTTAGATGTAAATTGTTGGTAGAAGATAAATTTTAGTCTGTCAAACGAATATACTTTCATTTACTGTCGTAAACGCTGACTTTTCTAGACAGAAAGAAAGAAGAAAAGCTTTTTTTAAATGCCTTTTCATTGGCTATTTAATTACTTTGAAGAAAGTTTTAAAATCTTTGTTTTGTTTTGTGTGATTGATTGATTGATCGTTCGTCCATTTTGGCTTTGTTGATTTTTTCAATAAGATTTGATATTTCATTTTCAATTTGTTAATTTGTTTTCTCGTAGTATTTGTGATTTTGGACGCTGATTTTAAGGTAAAAATGTAGTTTAATTTATGAGCATTTGAGCGTCATGTTGTTGTATGCACCGTGGAGCTGCAGCTTAAAAATCTTTCGCCCAAGATTTATGGTCTCTCTCTCTCTCTCTCTCTCTCTCTCTCTCTCTCTCTCTCTCTCTCTCTCTCTCTCTCTCTTCATAAAAATCATTGTTCGCATATTCAGTGACACACAATTAATCAAACATATATGCATACTACAAGCTTTGTATACATGCACTCCCATGTTTTTCTCCTATTAACTAAAATGTTTGAACAATGCTTTTACACATATGTATGAAGGTTTATGTTGACATTTGCCGTTTACGTGCCTATCTAATCTCATGGCGATTTTCTGTGTGTGTGTAGGTGTGTGTGTGTGTGTGTGTGTGTGTGTGTGTGTGTGTGTATGTATCAGCACACTTGGCATAGAGATTGAGGAAAAATAATCTCAAAGGAAGGACGCCATTAAATCTAAATTTAATTGCTATACTTTTAAAGATTTATAGGAGCGTAAATTGTTGGGTCTTATCGTTCTGATGTACCTTCGTTGTTGTTTTTAATGTTGATAAAATCGATCGCATTCAACGCTCGTTTTGTTCTTCGACAAAAGAAATTGTCTTTGAACGAACAACTTACGTTCTTATGCTCAAATATATTGCTTTCATATACCAGAGTTTATATATATATATATATATATATATATATATATATATATATATATATATAGTAAAAAAAATATATATACATTGTTGGTTATATATATATATATATATATATATATATATATATATATATATATATATATATATATATATATATATATTTATTTATATATAGCATATATATATATTTATATATATATATATATATATATATATATATATATATATATATATATATATATATATATATATATATATATATATATATATATATATATATATATATATATATATATATATATATATATATATATATAAAGTGTAAAAATGGTAAGGTCAAATATAATAAAATTACCTGACTCTGTTTATTTAATAGGGATTAATGATTGTGCCGTAATTATTAATGTTTACAATAACACCAGAGTGATGTATTAATGTCATATTGCATTTGCAATGTAATAAAAAGAGTTGAAAATTAGAAATTATTTTTATTGCCGACGATCTTAAAATAATCACATTTATAATTTAAAATGCATTTTTAATATAGTTACTTTAACAAAAAAAAAAAAAAACTTAGTATTTGAGTGAATGATTAAAGTATCGATTTTATTTTTGATACCTAAAGTGTGGTAGAGTCACAGAGATTAAAATGAAATGAGTAATAGAGTTCAAATTATAATAGATGAAGGCTTGACATTGCAAGTCAGGTCATGATTGCGTCTTCATCTTTAGTACTTGATAAATTGTTTTTATTGTATTAATGAGTGGAGGAACTTTATGGATAACACCAAACAAAATTAGAAATATATTTCATGACCAGAGGAAGGAAATCCCATAATGTCCATATCGTGGCTTATTAAATTGTATCTTCAATTATTGTAATTAAAAAAAAAAACTAATTATTTTATCGTATATACTTGAACAAACAAATGAAGTAAGATATTTTTTTACTAATGTAGAAATTCTTCTGAAAAATGCTACGACCACAAATAAAAAAGGGTATATATTATATACTATAGTTTCGTGGAGTCATATTCAAGAAAAGTACTATCCCCATCAGCTTTTTGCAAAACTATAAAGAAAGAGAGAGAGAGAGAGAGAGAGAGAGAGAGAGAGAGAGAGAGAGAGACAGGGGAGAGAGAAGAGAGGAAGAGGAGGAGAGAGACAGAGAGAAGAGAGAGAGAGACGCGCGAAAAAACAGTAGAACGAGAGGAGAGAGAGAGAGACGAGACGAGAGACGAGGAGAGAGAGGGAGCACGACGAGAGAAGAGAACAAGAGGGGAAAAGGAGGGGAAAGAGAAAGAGATAAGAGAAAGAGAAAAGAGAGAAAGGAAAAGAAGAAAGGAAAGAAAGAAAGAAAGAAAGAAAGAAAGAAAGAAAGAAAGAAAGAAAGAAAGAAAGAAAGAAAGAAAGAAAGAAAGAAAGAAAGAGTTTAATCATAATCTATGTTAATCGAACGAAGCCTTTGAACCTTATTTATTATATGAAACGCGTAAATCATTTTTGCAACGTGAGTTTTATTATTACATAGCGAGAAAGTAAGAATAAAAGGGGAAAGGCTCTTATTTTAGTTGGGCTTTTACGTTATAATAATGATTAATCTAAATGTTTTTCAGTACCCTTGAAATAAGAATGGTTAGGAGAGGTTGAAGTTTTAGTATTATTATTATTACCACCTTTCTTATTAGCTACTTCTCTTGTGTTAGTAATTTAGTAATTGGGGTGATTAATATAGGTATATATTTTTTTTCTTTAAAAAGGATTGTACTTGTATTTTCGTTTAATGGAAGTTTGTTTGTTTATATGTATGTATATTGTATATATGTATATTTATTATGTATACTGTATGTATTTTTGAGGTATGTTTATATGTATATTTATTATGTATACTGTATGTATTTTTGGGAAAAAACATTTATGACATACACAGACAGACACAGACTTGATTGCCTAAGTACATCTAAAGTACATCTAGATTCAAATTTCCCTATAGGAGAGAGATGTATTGTAGAAAGCCGGGCTGCGGGGCAGGTAATATTTTTTATGCTGGCTTCAGCACCAATTTTTTTTTTTTTTTTTTTTTTTTTTTTTTTTTTTTAATGCACAGATCTGGCTCTAGGTTTGGTCATTTTAAAACAACATGGCTCCGCATTTCCCCCCCAAAACTCAATTATTGTATTATATATATTTTTTACAAAGCTCCGATTTTGGCCCTAGCCACTAAAAAAAAAATTTAAGCTCCGGCTCCACCCAAAACCTTGTGATTCCGCCCTCCGGCTCCGCTGGCCTGAAGGAAAGAACTATTTTTTCACCACGTATCTATTATGGTTTGTCGTACATTTCCATTCAATACTTTTTTTTTTTTGTGTTATTTAGTTAAAATTAATGTAAGAAATCGGCATTATTCCCGTTCCCCCTTTTTACTATGCTTGGTGGCGCGGGGAGCGGGGGGGGGTGAGAGCGCTACTCTTATCATCGTGCTATTTATTACTGTCTTACTATCTCAATTTTTACCTACTCTACTATTGATTTTTTTCAAGCACTTATTTATTTGCCGTGTATAACTCATTATATGAGTAACGGATATATAGATACCTAATACCTATAGTATATCATATATAATATCATAAATTTATATACAGTATATACTATATATATATATAGTATATAGTATATATATATACATCGGTATCATATATAGATACTATATATATATATATAGCGGTATATACTATCTATATATATATATATATATATATATTATATATATACCGGTATATAAATATATAAAACAGAAGCATGTCCAATGAGGGAATGCGAAAATATTTGTTCAATGATTCTAAAAATATATATTTTTATACATTTTTTATTTATTTATTTACGGTATTAATATTTTTTTATTATTTTATTTTAATTTTTTAAGCTGTTTATATCTAGTTATTATTATTATTATTAATATTTAGTATATATTTATATATTATTAATTACTATATTTATTTATTATTATATTATTTATTATTATTATATTGAATACTTATTATTACTTTTGATTATTATTCATTAGTTATTATTATTATTATTATTATTATTATTATTATTATTTATTATTATTATTGATTTATGTATTATTATTAGTTTATTATTAATATTATTATTTATTATTTATTATTTATATTTATTTATTATTATATTATTATATTATTATTATTATTTTATTATTATTTATTATTATTATAATAATATTATTAAATTATTGATTATTATTATTATTATTATTATTATTCGATTTTTATATTTTTTTTGAATGTATTAAAATTTTTATATTTTAGACGTTATGTCTCTCTCTGTCTCTCTCTCTCTGTCTCTCTTCTCTCTCTCGTCTCTCTGTCTCTCTCTCTCTCTCCATCTCTCTCTCTCTCCTCCTCTCTCTCTCTCTCTCTCTCCTCTTCCTCTCTCTCTCTCTCTCTCTCTCTCTCTCTCTCATCTCCTCTCTCTCTGTCATCCTCCTTTCAATCTTTCTTACTTTATATTATATTATATATATATATATATATAATATATATATATATATATATATATATCAATATATACTATATATATATATATATATGATATATATAGTATATATAAGTAATATATATTACCCCCGCCAGCCCTTCCCCAACAAGTCTACAGAATTCATGGGCCTTTCATCTTTTCCTCTCTCCAATTTATATAAATCGAAATTCCTTTTAGAGTTACTTACCCAAATTTTAGGATTATTCCGTGTAATTGGAATACGTTCTGGTTACAGAACTTGCGAGGGAGGTGGTTGCGTACGTGGATGTGTGTGTGTGTATGTGTGTGTGTATGTAGGTGTGTGTGTATGTAGGTGTGTGTGTTGTTCTCAGTGGACGGTTTATGTACCAATGTATTGTTCGCACACACGTGTGTAGGTATCTGTTTTCATTTGACAAGACACCGCAAGAGACGAATTAAATTTGTTCATACTTTTTTTTTGTACCTGACTTAAAAATTAAAAATGGCGTTTGCCTATCTTTCAAATTCAAATTTAAAAAAATAAATGTATGTAATTTTTAACCTTTTCTGCAATTACTATAAACGTCATATTGTTGGAATGGGAAAATGGCTTTGGTGTCGTATGTGTTTGAGTTTTTGTGATTTATTTGTGGTGTTTGAACAGTATCTTTTTTTTATTGTTATTTTCCGGTAACCTAAATAACTGCAAGAAACATACGGTATTCATGGACTATATTAAAAAGAAGAAATTATATATATGCTCCAACATATATATACCTGCTTTTTCTCTCTCTCTCTTATATATATATATCTTATATATATATCTTCATCACTCTCTCTGCCTATATATATATATATACCTCTGCCTGTATGCTGCCTATATACTCTATATATCTCTTCTGCCATCGCCAAGAACAATGGATAGTTGATTCTTATTGAATCATTGGGTCATTCATTGCTCTATTATATTACACTTCTAGCCTTTCACTTCCTACGGTTTTGTCCCAGGAAGGAACTCTCTTTTCTTTGCTCCTACCTAGCATAACACATAACTAACGAACGATGTTAAAACTAGAAGTTCTAGATTATGTGTCTTTTCAATGTTTCTAGAGAAGTACTCTTCCACACTACATGAATTTCTTTGAAAACGCAAAGCCCAAAACGTACTCAATTGCAGTCTCTCTCCTCTCTCTCTCTCTCTCTCTCTCTCTCTCTCTCCCCCTCTCTCTCTCTCTCAACTTAGTAATCTAAGAGAAAGATTTTAAGAATTACTGGTTCAAAGACACTTTCAAACCGCTTTAATACGACTGGTGATTTTTACTCAGTAATGGAGTCCGTCCTTGTTTTGAAGTGCGCGCCACATTTTATATATGGAATGCCTCACTGATTAAAATGTTTTGTTTTTGAATGGGCGTGAGTGTGGAATTGTTAATCCCGTTAACGCTACTCAACCCCTCTTTTACTGATACGGCATTTTTTTCTCTTTAAAGTTATTGCATCACTTACATAATCACTAATTATTATATATAGTAAATAAAACCACTTAATACTTGTTCCATTGAGGACAGTTTGTGTTCTTTATCTTATCTAAAGAGTTTCATCCTATCGCTTTTCTTTAACACGTGACACCACCACATTTGACTGCTGTAATCACTCAATTTATATACGTAAACAAAGTGATCTGAAACATCTTCAATCTTTGCTCCTATATTCCTCCTCAACCAACTTTATCTACCGTACTTTTAAAACTTATCAAACGCAGATTATTTGAAGGAGCAGTAATATATATATATATATATATATATATATATATATTATATAACAACTATATAAATAAAATATCAATATACCTATATATATATAACTAATATGTCATATATATATATATATATACTTCTTCTTCTTTGCTACTCAACCAATATATATATATATATATATATATATATATATATATATATATATATATATATTGCTATATATACAATATCAATAACTTAGCTATATATATATATATATATATGCATATATAGATATATATATATATATATATAACTTATGTATATATATATATACTAGCTATTCTTTATACTATGCCATCTCCATGTATACCAGCAACATAACCAGCAGTATATAACGCTGCTGCTCGCTGTATAACAACCAGCAATATATATAGCTGTATATATAACCTTATATATATAACCATATATATATACTATATATACTTCTTCCTTTGCTATATATCAACAACCAACCAACAACCTTATATATATATAACATATATATATACTAACTGGCATTGATTTGGTTTTAATCTGCATTACCAGAATTGGGTATCAATATGGATATTGACTTTGACTGGCATGATTACATATATATATATGTATATAAGCACAGCCAGCAATATATATATATATACTCTCATATATATAGCAATATAGCATATATATATATATATTATATATATATATATATATATACTCTATATATTACTATTATTTATGGTCAGACGGGGTAAAAAAAACAAAAATCTTTAACTTTTGTTTTTCTTCCTCATACACTTGACATATAGAAATGCTATAGTATACATGTTATAGAGGTTGGTATTAGTGAAGGTTATGAATAATTATTAATTTTTTTTTTGCCCAAAAATCAAAAAACTTAATTTTTTACTGTTTTGAGGTTGTAAAATGGGGGGTAAAAAAAAACAAAACCTCTCATGGGGTAAAAAAATATTACTTTCTATTGCTGGCTACTTTCAGATGCTTAATAGTTTTACTGATTAACTCTTAGCCACTTTCTAGTGTTTTCACCCAGCCACCCCCTTTAGTTCTGGTTCTGTGTACACCATGAGCATTTTCACCCTAACCCACACTTTGTTCCCAACCCTGTATATCCCATTCAGCTACTTTTCAAGCTGCTTTCCCAGCTTTTGTGTACTTTCATGAGCTGTTTAATGTGCTCGGATGATAAATCACTCAGCTACCCATATTTCCATGGCCACTTTCCAAACTACTTTCCATATTTCAGCTACTTTCCAGCTACTTTCAAGTAGCTACAGCTGTTTCCTGAGTGCTATCATGCTTTCCTAATCATTTCACCACCCCCCTTTGTTCCTAGCTATTCTATTAACCACTTTCATTTGTCGTTTCTCACAGCGCACCCCCTTTGTACAAACCAGCTAATCATCATTCGTCTACTTAACAATCAGGATACGAATATACTTCACTTTCATTGAAGCATTCTGCTGCCAGCGTCATCACTCAGCACACCAAGCTACTGTTCCAGCTACTCTCCCGTTCACTTTCAATGCTTCCCAGCTGCTTTCTGAGTGCTCATGTACTCCACAGACGTTTTTCACCCCTACCCCCTTTGTTCTAGCTCTTCCATGTACTTTCCAGACCTAACACACTTTGTTCTAGCCTCGTCACTTAACTCAGCTACTTTCGAAAGCTGCTCAGGCTGCTTCCCCCAACTTTTTCGCTGAACTTTTCTGAGCCACATTCATGCTGCCAGCATTAAATCGCAAGCTACTTTCAAGACTTTACAGAGCTGCTCATGTTAATAATAACACATCCAGGTTAAAAAAAAGTTTTTTTCCTTTTAGGAAAATTTAAAAAATTTTTTTTTTTGATTTCATGTAATACTTTATAAAATTATTAGTTTGCTAGTTCCCTCCATCAATATGTAGTAACTACCAAAAAATTTTTTTTAAAATGTAATACATTTGAAATGGTAGCAAGGATTGTAAAAACGGTAAAAAGTTTGCAGCCATTTTTTAACTAGGGTTCGACATTTGTTATCACTGATTACTGTCAATTTAGAGCAGCCCATTTTCTTTTGGCATTTTTATAGATAATAAAAAGGGCTACCAGAATAGCCCATAAAATTCAAAGAAAATATTATCAGGAAGGAGGTTTTTTTTTATCTGACTATATATATATATATATATATATATATATATATATATATATATATATATAACTTCTTTACTATCATATATATATATATATATATATATATATGTATATATATAACAACGCTTATATATATATATATATATATATATACATATCGCTATATATATATATATATATATATATATATATATATATATATATATATGCGTATATATAACTATATATATATATATATATAAAAATATGAAAATGAACATGCAAAGTCAGAAACAAAGACATAAAGCAATTGCAATTCATTTTCTTGATAATTTTGAATCATATTTCCTTCTTTTATCAATATTTAGATAAATACTTACCAATTTAGTATAGTCGTTCACATTCCATCGATATCTTTTAAACATTTTTCTTTTTATTTTATTTTTTTTAAAAAAATTTGATTTATACGGTCTACGGTCACACATGTTAATTGTTCAAAAAGGTTTACCAGCATCATCTCCCACTCCCACTTGTACACTCAGAATCTTTATCGACTCCTGAAAGGTGTAAAAACATACTTTACTCAATTTCTATAAAGAGAGAGACTTCAACAGAACTAGCTTTTTATGAGGTGTTCATTTTAACTTTACACATTTTATCATTTTTACTTAAGAGAGCAAGAAAAATAATTTTTGTATATAAAATAAAAAGTTTGATTTGAAATTACTGGACTGGAAAATTATCTTATTTATATTACCATTATCTACATACAAAACTCTTCTCTCTTATATAACTTTATATATATATATATATATATATAATATATAACATAACTATATATATATATATATATATATATATATATATACCTGCTATACTTTCTCTTAACTATATGTATATATATATTTACTCTACCTATATATATATAATCTCCTCTCACCGGGTAGGATACACTGCAGACAAAGATAGTGAAAATGCCAAATCTGACGGAGGAGAAAGAAGTAAAGTATATATATATATATATATATATATATATAAACCTTATATATATAAATCTTATATATATAAATAACATAAATATATATATATATACATATATCTTTGTCTCTCTCTCTCTTTCTTCTTAAATATATATATATATATATAATATATCTATTATATATATATAACAATAATAATAATTATATATATATAATAAAACATATATATATATATATATATATATATATATAATAACAACCACTTTTTGTATATATATATATGTATATAACCAATTATATAATATATATATGTAATAATCATTTATTTATAATAATATATGTAATATATAATAATAATATATATAATATGTATATGTATATATATGCGAATATATATATATATAATATACTATCAATATAACATAATATATGTAATATATATAATATATATACTGCTATATATATATATATATATATATATATATATATATATATAGCACACGTATATGGTGTTTAGAAAGGATCTACTATAGTTGTATTTCATTCAAATTTATTATTATGTGTGTGTGTGTGTGTGTGTGTGTGTGTATTATTATTATTATTATTATTATTATTATTATTATTATTATTATTTAGTTAATTTCAATTATATATATTTGCTGTAATTTGCTAGTTATTTATAGGTTATTTTCTTAATAATGAATAATAATGGCCAATAATAATAATATATAATAATATAACTCTTTATTGGCCCGTTACCATTATAAACATATAATAATAATAATAATAATAATAATAATAATAATAATAATAATAATAATAATAATAATAATAATAATAATAATAATAATAATAATAATTTTCCGTAGTTCCGTTGTGACTTTTTTTTATACTTTCTCTTTTCCTTTTTTTTTGTTAATATTTTTCCTTTATTCTCCTAATGTTTTCTTTTGTTTTGCGGTTTTCCTTTAAATTTAATTTGAAAAAAACGTTTTGGATGGTTGACATAAAAATTTGGGGTAATTTAGGTGGGATTTGGGGAGTTTTTAAAGAGAATAGGGATTAGAGGAAGTAAAATTTTTGTCTAGTTGGGAGAAGGGGAGAAGATGAGGGGAAGGATTGGACGGAGGGTTATCGCCTCCAAAGAATTAAAGACAATTTTTTTTTTTTTTTTTTTTTTTTGGAAATTTTCAGGAGATGGGAAGGAAGAATTTCTCATTTTAACGATGGAAGGAACCTCTTTCGGTTATGTTGGAAGCTACACCATTATTATTATTATTATTATTATTATTATTATTATTATTATTATTAATATATTATTATTATTATTATTATTATTATTATTATTATTGCATGTTGGAGTTTCCATTATCAAGTGTAATAATAATAATATTATTATTATTATTGATTATGTCAAAAATTGTTATTATTATTATTATTATTATTATTATTATTATTATTATACTTTTAGATTAAAGCTGCTCTTTCCAAATGAGGATTAGTAGTAAAATTATATATATATATATATATATATATATATATATATATATATATATACTCTGCATAATAACTCTATATATATATATATATATATATATATATACCCTTATATATATATATGCTGCTAACTATATATATATATATATATGTATATATATATATATATCTACAATAAAAACAATTTCAACAAACAACCAGGTGAATATAAGATGTTATTTTTTTCTTTACTTTTCCTGCGACTTTAGATCAGATATATAACATAATATATATATATATATATATAATATATATATAACACTATTATATATATATATATATATATATATATATATATATACTATAATATATATATATATATACCTCCTCATATATACTTATATCTCTGCTTATATAACACACCCTAGGGAGCATTTAAACACTTGTTAAGTGTAAGAAAAATAAATGCCCCGCAGTTTTTCAGTCCTCAGGAGTAGGTGGCATGGTCCCCTTAACTCCTGCAACATCCCCTCCAATTTACTTTCGGGGCATTTTCACGTAGGTTTGTACCTGGGATCGTCCTAGATATAATAGTTCAAATTAATGCCACTTTTACCATCTCGAGGGGATATATATATATATATATACAATAACATATATATATATATATATATATATATATATATATATATATATATATATATATATATATATATATCTTTATATATATCTTTTTTATACTCTCTCTATATATATGCTATATAATACACACAAACGCACACATACACACACACACCTTACTACAAGACCTGTTCAAAAAAAAAACAAAAGGTAGTCGTAGCTCTCGACCGGATGTTGATAATTTGATCAAGAGATGCTCCAAACGGTCCATAGATCATTGACGAACAGAGACGACAGAAATCTTATTGGGTTTCGCCTGCATTTCCCTCCGGCTTTCCAAAGATGGACTGTTTGTTTGTGGCCAGGCTTTTTTATTTTCTTCTTTATTTTTGTTTTTAACTATATATATATATATATATATATATATATATGCTATATCTCTTATATATATAGCATCCTTGCTAACTCCTCTTCATACCAACATATATTATATATATATGCTCAACATAACTTCAATAACCTTATATATATGCTATGCTCCCCAACCAGTAACAACCATGCTCCCTTAACATATATGCTCATCCCTTATATACTATATAATGGTACTGAAAAATCCATCATTCATTTTTATATATATATATATATATATATATATATATATATAGTATAATAATAATAACTATATATATATATAAATATACTATATATATCCTATATATATATATATATTTTTGGAGCTTCTTTTCGACTTCTTTAAATTATGTATCTTTTTAAGGATTTTTTTATTTTTCTGTTTTTTTTTTTTCTCTCTCTCTCTCTACCTATATATATATATATATACTCTCTCTCTCTCTCTCTCTCTCTCTCTCTATATATATATATATCATAGGATCTACATGTTGCACCTCTTCGGCGGATATTTATCTTTTCTATTTACCCATTTTTTAATAACGTGATTCATATGATAGTTTTTATGGAGTAAGGGTCCGAAGGTTCTGGGTTCCAGAGTCCCCTCATTATCTTTATTTAATATGTTTTAAGTCTATAATTTTGTTGATTAAAATTCCGTGCTTCTTCTCTCCCATCTTTCTCTCCTATTTATAATATTGCCACGAGTATTATTATTATTATTATTGGAATTAGTTTTGTTCTTCGTTGGAAGGAATGTTCGAATAGGTTTTGTTTTTCTATACTTGAGCAGTTCGATCTTAACGTATTCATTTCTGCTAAACTCACGCACACTTACACACACACACACCGACCTTCACATGTGCACTTGTATACACATTCGTTTACACACGCTCTCAAGCAAGAATTTTGCAGTTCGTGGTAGTATTGTAGTTTACATATATTTTCTGTAGTCCTCTATTCTATTGTATTGATGATATATATATATATATATGTATATATATATAACAATATATATAAATATATATATATGTATATATATATAACATATATCTCTTATATATATATAACATATATTTATATATATATATATATATATATACTATATATCTTTGCTATATATATATATATATATATATATATATATATATCATAGTAACATATCTTCTTCTTGCTGTAATATGTATATATATATATGTTATAAAATAAGATGGCTAACTAGGCAGAACACGAGTCTCACCCACGATCTTTTGTTGAGATGATCGTTGTAGTGTGTGTGTGTGTGTTTATGTATAT
>JABUQX010018582.1:87500-92500 GCA_015478945.1 Trachelipus rathkii
AAGATGTCTGGTCGCATAAGGTTTGCTCGAAAGGGATATGTATAATAACTATATATATATATATATATATATATATATATATATATATATGCTCTATATATATATATATACTCTATATATATATATAACTATAACTATATACTGCCGATTAGAGAGTTCGGAACGGTGTTTGTAGCCAGCTACTATTTAGTATAATTGAGGATGTAGCATTTCGACGACAGAAAAAGGTTGGAGGAGAGTTAGTGAGTTCGAAAAGTTTGGTATGTCAGAGCGCCCGTTCCACCTGGGAAAGGTATTGTCTGTGTGCTGTGTAACCACCCTATATATTCATTATACAACTCCCACGGGTGAACAGCTCTCCTGACCAGAGGCAGAGACAGGACGGTAGGAGTTCTTAAATCGCCTCACTCGCTTACCTAACCCCTTTGGGAGTTTGCTTGGGCTGATGATCCATCAAAAGCTAAAGGAATAGATGGTATATTAAATAAGAACAAGAATATATTTGTACTATTATCGTTTCAAGAAAATGTTGATGTGTGTGGGAAGATATTGTCAAGGAAATTCGTTTGCCAGGCATAAACGACCATGTTCTCTTTTGCTTTAACAATACGAGATCCAGAGAGAGAAGTTTCAGGGGTTGATTGCATTTGCCTCCCAGTCTCCCTGCTGTGCTAGCGTTAAGCAATTTGAGGTTGAAATGAGCTTTTATGAAGTGTTGAGGTCGCTGGTGAAGAATGAATAGGAGATGAAGAAGTGAGCATATGTAGATGGGTCATTCAATACGAAAAAAAGAACGTTCAGGATAGGACAGAACCTTGTGAACACCACGATTATTTTAAAGGAGTGAACGATGACTGACCGTCTACAACAGAGGTTCTCGGAAACCTATTTCGTCTACCACCCACTTTGAAAATCAATTATTTCTTTCTAAATTTTCACCATTAACTTTTAAAACTTAATGAAATATATATATATATATATATATATATATATACTATACTATATATGTATATATATATATATATATATATATATATACTGCTATGGTATACTGTAACTTTAAGTGCCGTGTGCCTCTATATAACATATATATATATAACCAACAATAACGCATAATATAACTGTATATGGCATAAATATAGTATAAACAATTATAAAAAATAAAGAGATTTTAACCCACAATCAAACAAGGACAGAAATGAACTAAAAATTACTAAATAATCGATATTGTGTAGTAGGTAGGTTTTAATTTCAGTTAATTTTAAAATATTAAGTAGATAAAATTACAAATCAGCCATCGCCCCCTAAACCACTTCAACACCCCCCATTTTTTCTAGGCCCACCTCTAGGCCTCCAGCGCCCACAAAGGGGCGTTATCGCCCACTTTGAGAAACGCTGGTCTACCACAGCAGCAGCTATTTTACCGAGCGACGGGAGGAAAAATACAGAGAGAAGAATAAAATCATCAATGGGGAAGTTTAGAAATCCGTTTTTGGGCCAGACTCGCTTTCAAAAACTTTAGATATGAATATAAGTCAAGCGTCAAAGAATGATTTATTGCTGGGATCTTCTGTGTAAATGTGACGCGATTGAGGAAAAGGTATGAGTGCGGAAGTGGTTTCCAGCTCAACCTAACAATGCGTATTCGCAGTGGGATAGTATCCGGCAGGACGTCGTCATCTCTCCTCCTCCTCCTCCTCCCTCCTCCCTCCTCCTCCTCCCCCCTAGAATGTTATCTCTGAATATAATTACATGGCTTGTATCTATTAATCTGAAACTCTAGTTTGTATCTTTGATTCCACATAGTACCAAAAGTGAAATTTTCAAAATAGTGTGCAATACTCTCAAGATCTTTCGTCATGTTAATGTCGTTGACGACTGAACCTTTTCTAAGTCTGGGTTTAATTACGATATCAGTGGAGACTTTATATGAATTAATACTTCCAAGTTTATGTATATGTAATATATATATATATATATA
This sequence comes from Trachelipus rathkii, assembly GCA_015478945.1. Classification (NCBI taxonomy): domain Eukaryota; kingdom Metazoa; phylum Arthropoda; class Malacostraca; order Isopoda; family Trachelipodidae; genus Trachelipus; species Trachelipus rathkii. The sequence goes on from JABUQX010018582.1 coordinate 89,482, forward strand.
CAAACTATAACATATATATATATATATATATATAGCATATATATATATATATATGCTCTCAACCTTCTTCTTCCTTAACCAGCCAGCCTTATGTATATATATATATATATATATATATATATATATATATATAACTAACATTATATATATACTCTATATATATATATATAATAACTATATATATATATATATATAACTATATAATGAATCTTTTTCCCCTTTCCTACGTGGCTCTTCTCCCTTTCCTAGCTCCATAGTTGTCATCTCATTAGCTGCATACCCTTCCTTATAAGTAGTTAGCTCTCTATACATCATCATAATTAAAATTTTGAAAGACCAAACCAAAGAGTAAGATATATGATTGTAATTTTATACTTATATATATATATATATATATATATATATGTATATATCATATATACATATATATATATATATATCTTATATATATATATATATATATATATATATCTTACTTCTTACTTCCTCTCCCTATGGCATATATGTATATCTGAAATAATAAATATAATATATGGATATTGCTTGCTGAAATAATTTTTTTTTTTTTTAATATTTTTCACTTTGCATATTACTGTGAGCATATTTTTGTAAACCATTTTTCTTTTTGTTAAAAAAGACTTCTCAGTCTCGAGGTACAGCAAAATTTTTTTTTTTAACTTTTTCACATCACTAATTGTAGTAAAACGTTTGGCCTTGATGTTTTTCTGCAAATTTAGGAAGTTCTTGATAAAAAAAAATTAAACCAGATCTGGAGTGTGATAGGTGGTGTGTGTGTTAGAGAGAGAGGAGAGAGAGAGAGGGAGAGAGAGAGAGAGGAGAGAGAGAGGAGAGAGATTCACTTATTGTTATTAATTATTATTATTATTATTATTATTATTATTATTATTATTATTATTATTATTATTATTATTATTATTATTATTAAACTTGCTCTGATGATTTTGAAACCTATTTAAAGTGGGTGTTAAGCGGTGATAATTAGTACAGTGACATCAAACCGTGATTAAATAGATTGATATATATAAAGGCATATGAAACAAACACCTTCTTACTAAGAACTGTTTGTTGTTGTTGTTTTTTTAAATCGAGCAATATTTCGTTTTTACATATTTATCTAAAATTTTTAAAAGCCAGAGGTATATATATATATATATATATATATATATATCTATATATATATTTTTCTATATAATAATAATATATACCATATATATATATATATATATATATATATATATAATAACCTTAACCCATATATATATACTTACTCTTATATATAAAAACATCTATAATTTTTATTAATTGTTGTTTTTAGTTATATAATTTTTATTAAATTCATTTTTATATTTTAATTTTTACTTGTTTTTGTACGTTTAAGTTTTTATTTATTTATTTTTTTAGCAAATAATTTTTCTTATTTAAAAATATCCGGAATATATATATATATAGCAACTTAGCAACATATATATATATATATATATGTAATATATAACATATATACTATAATATATATACTGTATATATATATGCTATATATATATATTTATATTAGTGATGGGACGATTAATCGTCATCATATCGTCATCGGCAAAAATCGGCATATTTTTTCAATCGTCATCGTCATCGTCATGTCAGCAAATTTCGCCGATTATTTTGCCGATTAATTTAATTTAAGAATTTTGAATAATATTAAAAACTCAATAATAATAATAATAATAATAATAATAATAATAATAATAATAATAATAATATCAATAATATATATATATATATATATCTATCCTTATATAACAATATATCTTTATGTATATCTGCGCCTGCATATATATATATATCTTCATATAATATAATAATATGCTCTAATAACCTTACCCTTACCGGGTGCTATTGATTGGCTTTTTGTATCTTTACGCTCATCCTCCAGACAACCTATCATATACACAATACTTATATCCACACCCCGCTTCTAGACAAGCATCTCTTACAGACAATCTGTCACATATATCTATGCGTGAAGGAAGAGAAAAAAATTGTCCATGTATGTCCCTACGTGTCGTAGAAAGGCTACTAGGGACAGTGGTGAGTTGGGGTTGGCTGGCTACTACCCTTGTCTTTGCCAGGAATGCTGTGCATGCCTCAGAGAAAGGTCGTGATCGCAGTAAGCGCCCTTCTATCCTAAATGTATGAATCGTATCTGTATGTGAAATGTCAGAGAAATAAATGTTGAAGAGGGAGAGAGGTGATAAATGTATTTAGAAAGGGCAAATTTAGTTGCTCAGCATTGCTGAAACAAAGATGAAAGAAACGGTGAAAATGATGAGTGGTGGTGTGAAATGTGTTTGTATTGCTGAAGGAATGAGAGAGGGGATAGAAAGGATTTACAATTCTGATCGAGTGGTGTGGTAGAAGAGCTATGTTAGATTTGCCATGTGTGTAGAGTACTAGAAGTCTAAAGGTTAGAAATTTTTAAGTTTGAAAAGGTCAAAGGTATGTGTGGTTGTGACGTATATGATCATCTGGTAATGTTGAAGATAGTACGATTTTCTGGGATAATTCTGAGACGCGATGTTTTGGATGGGGGTAATGGAAGATTCAGTTCATTGCCACATATCTGCCCATTCTTATATATATTTTTACAGTTATCACCACCACTCACGGGCAGAGCCTCTTCAGGGAGTGCAGACTCTCCAAAGAGAGTTCGCCTCTGTGGCGCAGAGCCTTTCTTGGGCTTTGAACACGGGATTTAAAGTGAGGGAGATTAGATTCAGCAGGAAATACAGAAGATGGGAGAATTCACAGAACAGAGGGTGGTGGGAAGAAGGAAGCACCATAGCAAACTAGCCTGGAGTTACAATATCAGCACGATACTCGTGCGCAGATACAGCTCCCCTTGTGCTACGAGGGCGTCGAAAAGGTGGTGGTACGCCAGTGATAAGTTCCCTCCGAGCACTTGCCGCTGGGGTGCCTATGGGATAGAGATAAAGCACCAACATCCTGC
>JABUQX010018582.1:97500-100000 GCA_015478945.1 Trachelipus rathkii
TGTTGTTTCTACGCAATCTATTTACATTTTTTAGAGCAGATTTAGAATGGATTGGACCATATATGTATTTTGCTCAGTATGGTTATCATTGTTTGGACGATTTTTTCATTCCAATATGATTTTTTTGTCGAAGGTCTGAAATGAGAGATTAACTTTTTCTTTGAATCGGTTTAAAAATTATTGGGGATTTGGAAATGGTACTGCGAGTTCTTCTTTATGGTGTTTCTTCCATCCAAAATTTTTTAAAATATTTCTAAAATTCTCTCTCTCTCTCTCTCTCTCTCTCTCTCTCTCTCTCTCTCTCTCTCTCTCTCTCTCTCTATATATATATATATATATATATATATATATATATATATATTTAAGGCTGTAGACATTTGTATATATACCTCTCTCTCTCTATATATACTATATATATATATATATATATATATATATATATTAAATGAAGGAAAAGAAAGTAAGTGTCCAAATGCCCCACTTTCCTTTTAATTCATTAATAAGTTCTGTTCACTGAACTGGAGTAAAAAGATTTCCAAGTTTTGTTATTCTCATTTTTAGATTAATATGTTATGATCTGTCAAAGCTCGTAACTGTCAAATTCGCCATATTATTATTATTATTATTATTATTATTATTATTATTATTATTATTATTATTATTATTATTATGATTATGATTATGATTATTATTATTATTATTATTATTATTATTTCTTCTAATGTCAATGTTATCCATTTTTTTCTTATTGCTCTTTCAAAAACCAGTGATGTGGCTTTTCTGCGACGACGACAGACATAATTATTCAGATTTATTGACCGTTATTACATTCAATCAGTTTGTGAGTTCATCTTAATTAATTGGAGTGCCAATAAAAATAGCTTTCACAAATAATAATATAATAATAATAATAATAATAATAATAATGTAATAAATAATAAATAATAATACTTACATATTATCAATATACAAAGGCTGGTGATTATATATATATATATATGTTTTATATAAATTTAAGCACTTATATATATATATATGTATATATACCTATATATATACCTTACTGCTCTGCATATACTATATATATATATATATATGCTATTATATACCATATTTAGCGCACGCACTATAACAACAATAACTTTCACTCCTTATAACAACCAGCCTATGTAGCAACCATATGTAACCTTATATATATGCTGCTTGCTGCCTGCTGCCATATACTGCTGCTATGTCCTCTTGCTTCTTTATATAACATATGCTCTCACCTGCTATATGGGCCTGGTAGGATCTTTATATATACAAAAGTGTTTGTGGGGAAAAAATTTGATTTATTTTTTGTTTTTCTATGTATATTATCCAGTACATGTAGATAGCCATGCAGAATTATACGGGTTTTTTTTTTTTTTAAAAAGAATGCAGAAATTGAAATTAATTACTCGTATAAATACTAATTACACATTATTTAAATCTATGTAAACTAACTAAACCTTTGGCTAGAGTTTAGTTGGTTTACATATATTTAAACTTTAATATTTCTATAAATAAGCTTCTTCGTATTACAACCGTTTTGAACTGACTAACAGCTCTATCTTTATGCTTATAGGAGTTAAAAACTCTCAAGTGGAAAAATGCAAAATGCAACTAAATATATGTTTCGTTGAAGAGATCTGCTGAACCAGCATATCCACATATATATATATATATATATATGCTCATATAACTATATATATATATATATATATATATATATATACCATATATCTTTCTTACCTTATATAATAACCATCACTTTATATACGCTATATATATCTTTCATATATATAACCATAACATATATACTATATACTCATTATTACCTCGTATGCCGATGGCCAGCTATATCAAAATTATGGAACGTTTATTAGTTGGTGGAAAATGTACCACTGGTGTAGTGACTTTTCTGTTTTTGTACAACACAATAATTAAAAAATCTGTCGTTGACATTTTTTATTTTAAAATAACGGAAGCAAAATAATCATTAAACGTGACACTTCAGGGTTTTTATTTTAAACGTTTCCTTGCTTGCTATAAATTATTTTTACATACACAAACCACGCTACACACATATATATATATGTATATGTATATATAAATATATATATATATATATTTATAACATATATATATATATATTACCTCTGCTCTGCATATATATATATATTAACTCTTATATATATAACTAACTTTATATAATAACTAATATATATATATATATATATATATGTATATATCTTATATATACATATATAATATATATATATATATATATATATATGCTATAACATATATATAACGCATATATATATATAGCAACAACTCATATATATAACCAACTTATATGCTCACTATGCATTCTTGGTTTCTTTATCTCCCTTCATTTCCAATTTCTTATATTAAGCAAAAATGGAATAGGTAAATAAGAACATGACGTCAGTCGAAAAGAAAAAACCCTCACACC
>JABUQX010018583.1:0-20514 GCA_015478945.1 Trachelipus rathkii
TCATATTACTTTCTATTCTCTATGACTATCTAATATATTATTATAAGGTCTATATATATATTATACTATACATATCTTATATCATTAACTCATCTCAGAGGATGTGCAGATAATTAGTATGTTATTATCTTATAATTATAATATCATCATTCATCAGGCCTGACAGGTGATATAATTATATATTACATACTTTACTATTTCATAATTTAAATATAGAGACTAAATTATATATGAGTTAGTAGTTAAGCACAGAGAATCGTGTTTTTCTTTACCGAGTTGTCGATTTTATATATCTATATATAATCCCTTCAAATAAACTACTTAATTTATGTATATTTCTATTATATATATAGTCTATATAATATATTACCTAAATATTAGTACTATCTATTATTATATCTATCTCTAATCTATATACTTTTGAGAAAAAATTGATATCTCCTTTCTCTCTCTATTCCTCCACTCCCACTGCCTCTTCTAACTTATATATATATCATACTGACGTCATTTAAAAACATCATCATACGGTCCTTAAACAATTGCTTGTTATTACTATGTATCTTAAAATACTACTCTAAGTTGAATATCTAATATAATTCTCTATAGAGCTCTTATCGAATTTTACTCATCCTCAATCTATTTCATTCTACATCATTTACTATATAAATCTCACTCTACCTTCTTACTTCTCACTATCATCATTTTCTATCTATCTAGTCTCATCTATTTATATATTTGGACTGCCACGACTCCTAGTAATGAGTTAAGGCCGTGTGTGGTTATTTGAGGTATCTTATCTTCTTTGAAAAAGAACTATTCCAGTGGGTGCTGGAATAACTATAATATACAGCACTTATTGTGAACACAACATAATAAATATCTTAAACGTCGAGAATAAACACAAAGCTCCAAAAAATAAGAATTAGTAAGTGTTCTTTTTATACGGCAAAATAAATTTTTTTAATTTTCTTATAAGTATTAAATAATAAAATTATTACCTAACCTTTCCAATTAGCTAAATTATTTTGAGGGGCGAGGGTTACTTAAGGTCCTATATATATTATATATATACTTATTAAGCTTAGTAATATATAATTTAGTATATCAATTAATTATATATAAGTATATATCATATTATATATGATAAACTATGGTTATAGAATTTACTTCTTATAGTAATTATATACTTATTAGCTACTATACTATATATATATATATACTAATAGCAATATACTATATAATATATATATAATATTAATAATATAGTACTAATAATGAGTCTTTCTGAAATAGTTGATAAATATATATCTATAAATATAATATATAATATATATATATATAATATATATATATATATATATATAATATAGTAGTATATATAGTATCACTAAGTAGATAATACTTATTGATACTCACTTAGAGTTAAAATTTTCACTAGGATAATTTTATTGTAGTAGCTTTCACATATTTAGTCTATTAATACTATATATCAATTAATATACTAATAATTTATAATATTATATAGCATGTATAATATATTTAGATATATATAATATATATATATATATATATATATATTAAAGATATAAATACTTATAAAAGGTATATATAAATAGTATAGAATATACTATATATATATAGTAGTATTATATACTATAATTATATACTATATATAATATATATTACTATATATATATAATATATATATATATTGTGAAGCTCAAATTTTATCTCGGAGTTCAAAATCTTTGTATATATTCAATCATGTCATATCACTGAGTGGTCCAACTTTTGGTTGTTTTAATTTCTGCTAGGCATATACCATACGTGTCTAACTGGAGAAATATAATTCTGAAAAGAAATAAAAGATAAGGATAATTTAATATAGTGATTGACTTATTTTAGAAAACATTAGTGAAAAACGTTTAGCATAAATTTAATCTAAATGAAATATAGCTCTCAAACTTTCTAACTGAATAGTAATACTTACGACTTAAAATATTCTTTTAAATACCTACTTTTATTTTGCAGCTGTCTTTGTTCAATATTCTTGGAATTATCCAAGAATATTATATTTTATTATTATACATAAAATATCGATAATATAATTGGTTTGGGTTTTCATTATGGTTTTGCAATTGCTAAATGCTTACTTTCAATTATTCTTCTTTTAATGCCTTTTGAAAGCCAGTACTTTACATTTGTAATTTGATCTGTTTGCCGGTTGTTTTGTTTTGTCCTTTTAACTTTTTTTCTGAAGTTTCTTTTATACTGGGATACTCTTCGGAGGACCTGAATCTTATTTTTGTCATTTTCATTGAATCTGCAAATTTTATTTTCTTGGTTTAAAATTATTAAAACAGATGCAATAACATATTTTTTAACTATAATCCGCTTGATTAAAATTAATAAATAATTTTCACTTGGCACTTACCGTAAAAATTATATAACATTTATTGACATCACAATCATACTGTACCTGTTGGCAGAGCTGAACTACGAGGTCCTAAAACTGCAATTTACCATTATTTAAAGCTTTATTGCTCGATGTTATTTAAGCAGATCCCTAAATCTTCGCTGTAAGAGACATGTAACCTCCGAAAATTGTAGTCTTTTAGTCATAAGAGTAGTGTAAATTCTTTCTGTTAAAATCTTTTTAATTTTTCATCGTGTATTTATATTTTAGTAAGAATCTTTTATTGGTGGGTGACTACTTCAGTTATTGCCAGTTACTCGCTTCAATATACACAAAATTAAAGTGACGCCCGAACAGGGACGTCTATCACGTATTTCCTGGTTTGTGCAGCGAACAGCGCCTGATTGAGTAGATTAGATTCCCATACCGACAATACACAGCGGTTTACCTTCTGTTTTCTAATAGGTAATGGTGTCTAACACTAAATTCTTCTGCTAATTATTTTATTGGTACCTAATACCACGTGTGTCTTAATTCTTTACAACCTGAATATAAGGCTAATATGGCTTACGCTAACTTACCTGAGTCTCCCAACACGAAAAAGTTGGATGATCTCATTAGACAAGAAAAGTACCTTATATCAAAAGCTATGCCGACTTAAGTTCAGAATTTGATTGATATGTCTAGGTCTGTACCACGTAATTCACGGGTAGAGGGTACACACACACTAAATAAAAAATTTTTTTTTTTTAGAAGATGTCGTCCAGTTAGAAATTCTGGGACACTCTGCTGGCCATACAATAGACACGTCTTACATACTCTATCACTCTCATATATGTATCTCAAGCGAGTGTGATATGGTTGTGTGAACAAGCATGTCTGAGGTGTATATAGTTTTTATTTTTGTTTAGATTGTATGTCCGTTTCATGAGTGTTAGCTCGAACGATCTTTATATAATCACGTACTGTTAGATCTGTATATAGGTATTTGCGAGCTGATCAGAATAAATCTTACACAGAGCTATGATTTGTAATACATACGATAATGTATGTCTCCAGCGGTTGCTCATTCCTCGATCACTTTTATATTTTCTTGAGCTAGAGTGGTTTGTTGGTTAGGGCTCTGATCTGATCTGCTGTTAAATATTTATCTACAAGCATGGAATTGAATATAAAAAAATTGACGGATTTCAGGTAGCTTAGTATACGTGTGTCGCTGAAACATTTAAACTGTTCATGAAATCTGTCTATACAAAATATATATAAATGAGATACTTTTCAATAATAGTATTTATGTGTATTGTTTAATATTACAAGATTAATACTCAAATAGACTGACACACTCGCTTACTTCAAGAGACAACTTAAGTCAACTGATATCTATGGATGGTAGTGGGGAGGGGTGGGGTGCGGTGGCGGATGTTTTGGTTTTGTGTTGTGAATATCACATTTACACTTTTACGTTGATAACGGATCAAAACTTGGAAGTAAAATCATTAATTTTTATATTTTATAATAAGGAATTTATGAATGCATTTTTTTTTCTAATCATAATATCTTATTCATTTTTCAATGTTAATTGGTTTGGGAAAAGAAACTTATCTTTGCTTATAGGTTTGGTTAAGAACTCGACTCTGATTGTGCAAACTTATTTCCTGTTGGCCGATTTTATGATTCATCAACTCTCGATAGTTTTTAATTGGTTGTTAAGGATTCGAACTATTTGTATTGTCTACGCTACATCTTTGTAATATATGGTAACTATTATTGCAGGTGTGCAAATTTTCTTCCTCACGAGTAATTAGAGGAGTGGGATGTATCTTTCGGATATATTATTATCATATAAAGTTCTTTTTTTTGCTCATATAGCTATCTTGCTTAAGTATACATAGATGAGAGTGCACTTAAGAGTTTCTATGAGTTAGATTACAAATAGATTATATGATCATAATGATTATCTTCATTTCTTGACTTAATTCCAGTCTAGTATCTTCATTGAATGATGTTAATTCTCACAGAAGGCTGGTTGTACGAGCATCTTAGTTGACCGTTCGCTATAACACTTAAGTCAATGTCAAAATTATAGATAATTGTTTATAGGACATTCATGATATGAACAGCATTCATGTTAAATAACATTGAGAAAATAAACTCCATATTCACTCATACATATACAAATTCTATTTATTGAGAGAGGTCAATAGAATTTAAGCTTGAGTGATAGTAATCATCTGATCTATACTTGTTATATCATCTATTAGCACAATTAATATTTCTTTTTTGGCGACTTATGATAAACAGTAGTGTTACAAATGTCTTTTCAAAATATAAAACTAACCTATATTTTTGACCTTCTATATTTATTTTAATTCCTAAGCAAAAGGATGCTGATAGACTTGTCCAGGACAATATATAAAATATATATTTGTATTATTAAACTACACGTGTATATATGAGAATATGATTTTTATGTTGCCTTCTTCTGAAAGCGCTTATTTTCTTACACTCCTATCCATAACTTATTTTCCTATGATTATATTAGAAGCATCATTATTCAAATCATATATGATTAGTATACATATAATTTTAAATCAAGATTCCAGTAGCTCTTCTCTTATCGCAACATACATTATGAAACTAGTCTTTCTGTCGTTTTTCATTGGTAAGCTCTGTAACCACTGCTTACGCTCGGGAAGCCCTATTTCTCAGCATCATCAATTGGTTCAAATACTCTTCCACTCTTCATTGCAGCTGCCACAACTCCATCTACACATCTCTTCCTTGGTCTTCTTCCCGCCGGACGTATAGCGTACAAATTTTGGGCAGAGTGTGATATACTCCATCGTTTCTGCATATATCTCGTAAGCATTATACGTTTTTTAATCCTCCCATACTCTAACCATAACGTTTACTTGTCTATAATTCTTTCTTCATCTCAGCACTCCACATAAACTACACGCATCTCTACACTTGAAGTGTTTCGGCGCCATTACAACTCCAGCACACTTTCTCCTCTCTTCACTTCCCGCATGTCCATTCGCTGCCTTACTTGCTGCCTAACTTATCCAGGGTATTACACCTATTACTTCTGTGACCTCTTACAGCCGTCCACCCTATTCTCTTTTAAAATTCATCGATTCAGGAAAGTGTAGTCTCAGAGCATATACTACACTTATTAGCATTGCTAATAAAGCAGTACTGATATTCTATGCTAACGTCGTGGATTGATCTAAAATTTGAGTTCTTACTCACTTCCACCATATAATACTAAGTCAACATAGCATCGTCTCTTTCACATATCGGGTACAGTTGCTCAGTCTTGCCAACATATGAAAATTTCTCGATCTTAAATCTTCTCTTTTCGACTATTTTTACCTGTGTCTCATTCACTTCTCTTATGCCCCTTGTGAACAGATTATGAGAGTGTACATACTGGTTTCTTCTAGCTCATGCTGCCTAGAGTGTAATAGTAACTATCCATTTTCTCTCGCAAAGACACAATTATATGATATCGCTGAGCGTGGAGACGTGATCATATGTCTCTCTATTCTATATCTTCCCATTCTCCTTTTTCTCTAAAGTCGAAATTTTTTGTTAACAGATATATTCAGAAATGACACGTCGGTTTACTTCTTGTTTAATCCTTACACTTGTCTTTTGCTACGACATTCATTTGCATCAATTTTCTCATATCGTTCATAGATCAATTATTTGTCTGTCACCCTATTTGTTTAAATTGTTCTCGTTTAATTACGCGTTGTCTCTCTGGTCAGCCACACTAAGTGCTTTAGTGATCATCGATAGTGATATGCTGGCATATCAGCCTCATGCACATAGTCACCGGTCGTTTCCACCTTTCGCTTCCGAAGACGCGACCAAAGCGCCATTCTATTTTTCTTAGTTTATCCCTTATACTTCTTGATCCGACAGCAAAAGAGACCGTAATTCTTTGGGCCTTGACTTTTTGGCAACCGCTCGAAATTTTTTTTTACGCTCCGACCTAATATTTAGGCTTGCACCTTTCTTTGAGAACACCAATTTTTTGAGAACCCTAATCTAAACCAAATTTCTTTGAGAACCCCCAATTTTTTGAGAACCCCGTCCAATCTTCTTGAGACTCCAATTATTTATGAAGAACCCCAATATTTTTGGAGATAACCTAACTTCTTTTGAGACACGCCACAATTCATTTTTTTGGAGAACCCTATACATGTTTTCTAGGCACCCTAATTCTTCATGGGTCATTTTCTGGCACCCACGGATATCTTTCATATTACTTGGCGTATGTGCAACTTATTCTTTTTGGTGCATCCTATTCTCCCCATATATTTTTTTGAGGAACCCCATAAATTTTTTAGCACTCTTTCGAGAAGGGTGCGCAAACGGTTGCGTAGCAACCGTTGTACTTATTGATATCTAACCGTAGTATTGGGCCTTCTCAATTGTTACGCCTTTAATTATTTTTCGACCGTGGGTCATTTTGCTCACGGTAATTTTTGGTTAACCTTTAGGGGCTTAGGCTCCTATATTGTTCTTTGCTAGATGTTCATTTTCCATGAGCTTTTCCCTAGTTGTTGACCTCGCTATTGTGTTCGACAAACACCAATTATGATCTATGCTTTCTCATATAGATCCAATTCGATTTTAGTAAAGCACACAATGAGATAAATTTTGTTATGGTCATCTTCCGCCTGTGGGTCAATTTCTGGCCAGGTATTATTTTTTTCTCTTGGCTTCCTCTGGATCTTTCCTCATGGTGATAATTTTGACGCCACGGTATTTTTGGTACCCTTTGGTCTTCCATGGGTCAGTTCTAGATATGTCACGACTCAGTGTGGTTCATCTTTTTTATTCTCCTTTTAGGGGCTCTTAAGTTTATTTGGTCTATTAATCTCTATAGATTGTGTCGTTTACCTGCTTGACCCTATATATTCGGCTTTTACACATTGCCTTGAAGACTACATACGTTGGGTTCACATAATTTTGGCACACGGTTAATCTTTTTTTGTCCTTCCTTTTAGGGACTTTTAGCCCGTTTTTGATGTCTTACCTGGTTTTTGACCATGGATCTTTAAGCCTTTGACATCTACAATATATACTCTATGGTCATTTTTGACCCACTGTCTCTATTTGATGTCTTTGGATGTTCCTCATCAATCCTCGTAAGGAGTATCTAGATGTATTTGGTTCTTTATTCTCTTCGTGTTTTCCTATGACAGTTTAAGATGAGTGCCAGGTGAGTTCCAGGTGTGAGCGCCAATGAGTGCCAATGAGTGCCAAGTAGTGCCTAATGAGTTGCAAGTGAGGTGCATCAATAGTGCACGTGAGTGCCACTAGTAGGCCAATGAGTTGCCACTTTTCTAGCTTTTCTATCCTCTTCTGAGCCTAAATGCCTAACGGGTTGTCTACTCTCTATGTAATTAAGGTAAGGAGGGAAATCGAATGGTGTACTTACATATCTGGTAGAATGCTTCCTACTACGATTAGTATTTTTAATAAACTTAATAGCATGACAAATATACTATCTAAAAGAGTTTAACACAGTTGAGCAATCGCTCGATCAGATACTGTTTTCCACGATCCGTAGTCCTGCTCGCTCCGCACAGGTCAGCTCACCATTCCGCGAAACGTACGCCGCGCTGCGCCGCAGGCGCAATATTAACGTCGCTCTGACGCTGCTCGCCCGCAGGCGCGTATTCCGCGTTCTCCGCGCCGCGTGCGCTGCAGAGCTAGGTCGCATATAAGCATATAGTCCGCGTGAATCACTGTGCCTGCCCTGAGTGCTCATACCGCGACGCTAAAATTCATGTGCGATATAAATATATATCAATGTAAAATCTATGTCAAATAGTGTCTTCGTTCTTCAAATATACTACTGTAGTCATCTCCATTTTTCACTACAATGGTAAGCGGATCTTTAATAAAAACATACTACTTTCTACATATCTTAAATAGTAATCAGCGTAAAATCGATAAGGTTTTATTAACTTAACACATAGAAGGGGTATGTTAGTGACCAGCTTTTGTGTTATCTAGCTTCTACACTTGCTAGCTTTAAAACTCTTTGGTCTTATGAGTGTGCTTTATAAACTCTTCTGGCTTTAAACTAGATTTGCTATAACTCTCTGCTTACTGCTTTAACTCATATATCCATTAACATTACATACATTAAAACGCAGTAAATCATTAAAATCAATATGAGGTGTTACCGAGATAGGGATTAGTATGCATATTGTTTTATACTCTGTCTATTTACTGTTTAACTAATCATGGTTATATCTCATTAGCTGTGATAACTATTCTTGACTTACTAGCTTTTAAAACCTTTCTCTTTACTAGCTTTAACTTTTTACGTCATTAACTCTGACTTAACTTTCTGACTTTAATCTTGGTTATTACTCATATAATTTTAATTAACTAATAAAATGTTTTATCTTTTTATATTTTTATTATTTTGATTTTAAATACATTATTTTAAATTTATTATTTCATTATATTTTAATTTTTGTATTTAATACTATTTTATATTTTTATAATTGTAGAATAATTTAACTTGATACTGATTTAATATATATAATATATAAACTATTATTTTTTTTAATAATATTTTGTTACGAAATTTTTCATAAACACCATTACCTTTTACTGATTTACAGCGACTTTAAGTATAAAAATCTTCTCATTTGAATTTCTCCACTTAGAATAGCAGAAATGCAGAAGTAGTAGGAAGTAGAGTGGAGAGAGAGAGAGAGAAGATGTATGTAGTAAAGAGAGAGCTGAGTGTAGCGAGAAGTAGCACGGATAGATGTGCTTAGAGGTAACGCTGGACGAGCATAGAGAGGATGTGGGTAAAAAACCTGTAGACTAGTTATTAAAGCACATGATAATAAATGTACATACAAAGTTTCAGAATCCAAATTGCTATAATAATAAAAATTAATGAAAATTGATCTTTCAATATCGAAGAGATTTATTTAGAACTATATATGATAGTGCATAATTCATTTTGTATGACATGATAGTCGAGTATTGATCCTGGAATAATCAATATAATACATATGATAATACACAAATTTTATTGTATTAATAAAATGTATCATATAATGAACAACTAGTTATATATATATAAATATTGTAAATTTTGGACTAATAAGTAGAAAGTTTACACAAGTATTATTTATATTCTATCAATCATTACTATATTATCTCTGTATAGTATTTTTACATACTGCATAATACTAATTTTTCAATATCAAGCAAAGCTATAATTGTCGGAAAGTAGTGTTTTCTTTAAAACAACACCGTATTGCTGTGTTTTTGGGTTCAGTAGATAGAGGAGCATAATAGATAGGCATTAATATATAGATATTGCTATTTTTTGGTACTCAAACTTTTTATCTCACCTTCAAGGAGAAATATTAGTTATAATTCTTAAAAGATCTTAAGTAGTTTACTTTTATCAAAACCCAATAATCAATGTTTCAGCCCTTCAATAGTTATTTTGATGATGTGAATTCGTGAGAGCTGGTCTTCTACACAAATTAGGCACGCATAAGAGCACTATGTTTAACTTGCCTCAGCACAGACAAGCTAGAAACAATATGCAATATACATCCACTAATGAGATTGAAAACTAAAGTAATCAATAATATGATTAATGAGGTGCTTCTAATTGCTATAAGTATATATAATTCTATGAAATGGTCCACTTATATCAGTTAACAATCTTAAACGGGTATAGCCTGAAACCTTCTTGGAAGTTAAAATAATTCCAAGTGGCTTCGATGCAAATAAGCCAATAGTCTATATTGAAGAAAGTTGTTTAGAAATCATTATAAAAAGGAAATTAGGTAACGAGGAGATAGTATAGCAAATAACAATGGATTCAAATCGGTCCAGTTTTAATAGAAAAACTATCTTATGGTAATAGTAAACTTCTCCTCACTATAACTAAAACAAAACATTAACATAAATATTGGTTACAGGGCAGACACGTGCAAAAGAAGTTACGTCCTCTTACTCTGAGTCTATCCAATCCAATAGCTCACTGATATCTACAGTGGTTGTCCCCATATGATGAAGGTTTTAGTACTTCTCATATAATGAGCTATGAGAAATGAAGTCTATCGTACAGCCAATTATATCATAACAGATCGTAGTACAGAATCAGCTTTCCGTCAGATTCATACATATTTCAACTTACACTGACTCACATCGGTCGAACTCAGTAATAATAGTAGTATTACAACTACTACAGTCACAACATTTAGCACAAATCACAGTTTGTTGCCATATTCTCATTATATTCACACCTAAACAAAAACAAATCTTGCATGCAGTTAATTATAAGTGGTAGGTTCCATATAAGCGTTCTAATTGCATTATCTACTAAAATTTCTCTCTTATCTCACATCAAACATGTTGTCATAGCCCACTATGAATCTCTGTATATTAGGTAGACTTAGTACTCAATGATAAGCTTTTATACAAGGATTCTGAAGGATTCTTAGAGTTATTTCTCAGTCCTCATGAGATTATTCATCTGAGATAATGTAATGTTCGTTCAGGTACAATGTAAGCATACATATAATGCATTGTGAGTAAAGTAAAGTGATTAAATCTCACAGACATTATCTGAGTCCATGGAGATAGTAGTTGCAGGTTCTTATACCAATGAATGCTTCCTTCAAAAACTAGTTGATTAGATACTTGTGGAACTTGTAGCTTTCGCACCTATCGTTATAGTCCATCCTACGTAGCCCGCTCGCGCGAATGATTTGTTTGCACTATTCTGCAGATGAAAGGGTTGAATGACTTATGAGAAGTTGCATCAGAATGTAATATTAATTAATTCTTATAAAGAGTATTTCACTTAATAAAATTATTAGACTGTATTCTACTTTTTATTAGAGTGGTTGAAAATATCTGGTATAAATTTTTATATATAAAGTATTTATTTTAACGAGAAAACGGTTGTATATTGATATATAAAGAAAACATATTTTAAATTGTATATTTTTTTGTTGATATTATGATTACATAGGATATGCAATAATCATTTGTCCGCAGATTGATGTGATGATAGGGTGCGTTGATTCTCATACACACAGGTAATTCGGTAGAATCCAGACATGTACGTAAAGGCATGAAGATATGCAGAGAGCGCTCAGAGAATAGTTGAGGACTTAGTGAGTGTTGGATGCATCGTGTAGAAGTTCTTAATACTCGATATCTGCTGATTAGCAGACGTTAGATAAATTCCCCGTTACGCCAAACTGATCAAGTCCATCAGGCGCTTTAAATCATAAAACATATTCCCTTTACTATGGATATTTTCATTTATATTGACAAGCTCTTATTTTGTTCAGGATTAATAGTGTTTAATAAATATTCTCGTGTGCATAGTTTATTTACCATGGTCTGTATGCTACTAACAGGTTAATAGAGGGAAGTAATATTTGAGCTCAGATATCTGTTCCTAGAAACTATGTTATAAATAAAATTACCTTATCTTAGGTATTAATATTGATAATATATGAGTTATTACTCACATCATTTATTTAGCTGGTAAATAGATTAGATAGAATAATAAAATTAAGAGGTAAAAGGATGTGTTTTTGTTATTTCAATAGTCTTTTTCTCTCTCTTCTTTAATCTTCTTCATAGGTAAATTTGATCACATTTTTATTATTATATGGTGAGTTAGGAAATATTGTATTAATGTATTATCAGTTTAATATCATTCGATTTACTTATTTTGTGTATGAAGTATAATTTGTCATTGTATCATATATTTATTATCTTGTCGTCGGTATTTACTAAGTATTGCTTTAATTATATAATAATGAGAAAAACTGTTATAGTTTTACGATAAAGAATATAATGGCATATCATAGATAACTTATATTTTATTGCGGGCTTACTTTATTTTAATGATGCTTCAACAGTTGGTGATTCGTACCTCACATGGACGGAAATAAGAGGTAGCTGTTGAATGATGATTAATATTACTAGATCGTACAATCTGTAGTGAGAACAAAGAAATTTGTGGGCTATAGAGATTACCAAAATTTTGTGGTACTTTCAAATGTGTGGGTCATTTGTTAGTTTCGCATAGCTATATTTTGTGAGTTAGACCATATGTTTGTGGTGGTTTATGGGATAAATTACCAAATTTATTGGTTCTCTGTGAGTTACATATATTTGTGTGTTTAATTTGGTAGTTGGTTCACTATATTAGTGGGTCATTTATGACTTGCATCCCCACTTTTGTGGGTTATTTGTTTGTTAAATCCCATTATTTGTGGGTAATTTTTTTAGTTAAATCGAAATATATCAATATTAATAGGGTCATTAAGGATTTTTCTGGATCGACTGACATACTATTCGGGTTGAGCCACGCTTTCTTGCTTTAGATGTAGTTAAGAGCATCGAATATGACTGTGGGTTTGGATGGACTTTGTTTGATGATGGATATGCGTCGGAGAAAGTTATCAGTATCGAGTCCTGTATTTGAGGAATTTAGCAGGTCGAATGAAAAATATGAACAGATTGCCATACACTATCTACTATGCTTAGTTTTACTGTGTTATATATCTATTATTACGCTCATTTTGTTGCATCTAGATGTCCAAAGGACTGATTCACCTTCATTTCTGAGAAGATGATCAGCAATGTTAGGCTCGAACTTTGCATTTCTTCATTGTATTAATAACATTTTCGACCTTTATCAATTTATCTTATATTATATCCTGTGCTCTCGATCTGGCTTTATTTCTTCTTATTACTATCCACGGTGCTTATATACTCAATTGAAGCTCTAATAAAGTACAAGCTGATACCCTTTATGCAGTTTACCAAACCATTAAGGAGTATGATATAAGAAAAATAGTCTAAGCAGTGGAACAGCTATGGTAAAAATTAAGGTGAATAAAGAAAGAAAAAGAACGCTATAAAATGAGTGAGATAGATTCAGAGGAAAAGGGTCAAAGCACTCGCGACAAGTATTTATGATATAAGCTCTTTGTGTGATGTGAAGAATAGCGGTTATATTATACCGCTAAATCCGGTCGGACTACGGAAGTTTTTAAAGCTCACAATATCCGTCCACTTCGTCGTAATCCCAACAAGTTGGGTGCGTTCCATGATAAAAGTATTATTGATTACAAAATAGCAGAGTTTTAAAATGGTGGAAAAATAAAAGGCGGATTTTGTGTAATATAAAAGCCGATGTGTTGAATGATCTAGAAGTATATGGTGTTGTAAGTCTCTGTAACTATTATTAGTATAAATATATATGGAAAAATAGGTTTGTGAGTGCAAAATTACGTGGCTTTTCCATTAAAAATTAGATCTGTAAATTTGTGTATAAATGAGAGTATTGTGTATAGTATTTCTTGACCTAAATGTTTAATACTTGTATCATGATAGTCGAAGATTAGATAGTTAGAATAGCAACTCTCAATAAGGTTATGGTACAAGTTTCATTATTGGTATAATTATTTTTGTATAAATATCACTGAGATGATTAGATGTGTTAGAATTCTATCTTTATATAATCATGTTCATGGCTTCCATTGCAGTATCGCTTCTAACTCTAATGGATGTTAATAACGTTCTCTGGATATATATAAACTCTCTCTCTGTATTTTTCTTATCTGTGATCGTACATAATAGGATTATCCTAATATTCAAAACTTTGATATAGTAGAGGCCTACAGTACGGAAACTATGTGATTTCTGAAGACAGATTAATATTTAACAATTGGTTTATTTCGTTTTAAGGTATGTTAAGTTTCGGCCCTTTTTGCATGCGTTGCAAAATTTACATATTCACATCTCATTCAGAGAATCTTGGACCTCAAAAGACCAACACTATAGAAGTCATGCACCGTAGCTTTTATATAAGATGGTACTAAGGACATTACTTCTCTGGTGTCTAGAAAATGAACTCGTGATCAATTGCCATGAACGAAGTGTGTAAAATCAAGCAACTTTAATTTTGCTATACCGATTAATGAAAGAATACTTCTTTGAAGAATTTACTTTCGGAGGTCGTATTTTAAATCTTACTGGGTGCTTGCTTATTTTTTAGTCATTACAACAAAACTGCTTACTTACCTATTTGTAGTTATAAATCGTAGGGTAAGTGAGTGTAGATAGAGTGTTGAGATCATAGATTTCGAAGAGCTGTGGCGTTATGCACTCATTTAGGATTAGGAATTCCGAAGATGATCGTATATAGTCTATCAAATGAAAAATATGTACACAGTCACTGGACAGACCGGAAGTGACATGTTTTTCACTCTAGTAACTGTGATAATCATAATAGAGTTGTGCACGCTGGAAACGATGATAAATGTTAGTATCTGTTAATGTTAACGGAGTTTGCATATTCTTCATGAATATCTCACATTAGCCCACCTTTTTAACAAAGATAATTAGTATGGAATGAGGTTATACTATCTAGGTCTGTGTGTTAAAGCTCGACATTACTGACACACACATGAACAACAAAAGATGAAGTTACATATACGCAAGTAATACTATTTGATATTGATCATCAAAATGAAATACAAATTATATTAGATACTATAACAAATACTCATTTCAAAATTCATATTTCAAATTGGATAGAAATCATATAATATATAAATATATCAAATATAATTGATCATACAATAATTATATGGTAATTAACATTAAAAGCCTCACTTTAGATACACTGACTAAATGTATACTGTAGATAAAGTATTATATATATAGATAATTCCTATATATATATAATAATAATATAATATATACATAAATTTACATATAATATAAAAGATTATGTAAATAGTATAAATATTTTTGACTCTGTAATATGACGTGCCATATAAATAGATGTAGAAGTGAAAATCCTTTATGCCTTTACATACGGTGTCCATTGTTATGTCAATAAAGTTCATATTAGAAAAGTAAGCCATGCAGTATATTACATGGATATAAGTAGTATATATATAAGAGGTGTAACGTGTATTTTCTCTCATATCTCTCATTAATACATATCACACGTGATAATAAAGATAGTATATATATATATATATATACTATATAAAGATAAGTATAATACTCTCGCACACTGGTGAGATACATTAATTCCGAGAATGTATTATCAGAGAGTTGAGTCTCGTAAGGCTCAGTTACTGCCGTCCATGTAGCAGGGACAATGAAGTGAGTGATGTCTTGTTGCTGGAGCATTTGCTGAATGCTCAGTCCATTGGTGATCAATGTAGCGAGTCATCATAACTGATTACAGGGATGGATCGGCGGCGGCAATTCATAGTTAACATTAAGATGCATAACTTATCATACGAATACACGGTTGCGCATATTACCTAATCTAAGATATTTGCGTGCCGGAATAAGTTATGGTTCCATCGTCAAGACTCATTATACTCATCAAGATATAAAGACAGAAAATAATTTTCTCAGCTATAGAGTGTGAGAGCGTAAAATATATATAGGATGTATTGAAGATAGTGTACAGAGAATACGTGTAGAGGGGATCTCAAGTAGTCTTGTTCAGTATAAAATTGTGAATAGAGTATAGTCTCGGTCAAATGAAAATATCTAAAGAAAAAATGTATTATTTATTGTTTGATGTAGTATATGCTGTGATTATTTGTGTATTCAATATACTGATTACTGTATTTGTAATAACTGTTGTTTGGTGGTGTAGAGTAAAGGAAATGTGTTTTCTCTCTGAAATATTTCATTTGTATATTTGACGACGGCACGCTCGGCACATACAAGATGCATTTTCTCTTGAGTATCTTTTCGCCTTATTGTTGCGTGGAGTGTGTTCTAGTAGTTCTAAGGAAATAAGGGATATTGTGCCTTTTTTACCTTACTCATACATAGTATTATCGCACTCATTCACAGATATTACGCCGTGTAGCAAGAGATCTCATTTTATCAAATATTTGAATCACATCTATTCATTTTGGAGAAAAAAGTTCTCCAAAATATATTTTTAGATTTGTGTAATGTGTTTGAGGTTTTTTAATTTCTGATTCAACTATTTCTAGACTACATACTTAATTTAAAGAGATCCTTTTGCTAACATTAATATTGTTGATTTATTTATAATGAATAAAAAATCCGTGTTAATCTGACAATACCTTATATATAGTACAGACTTACATCTTTGGAGCGAGGTGATGTATCATTATACTTATAATAGTAAACAATCTGCTAATATCAAATTATCAATTGAATTAGAATCTTCAATGAATCATACTCATTATCTATACCTCAGGTTGATCGTCTTATCTTATAACGGTGATAACTTCACTTAAGGGTGCTATTCAGCGATAATTATTATCACTTTAGAAGTAATAGAACTTATTATGTATAATATTTAATTTCAGTAAACGCTCTAAACTAGTCTCTCTCAATCATTAGTTGGTTTATTTATTAGCTTTCAAAAATGAATGCTTGCAATATTAAAGTATATTAAGACTAGCTAAAGTCTTATATAATACTTATTAAGAATTTTATCGGTCGATTATAATTGGCGAATATCTTTCATCAAGAAAGTTACTCTATATCTAATATACTACCATCTGATAGTATACTTAAGATTTTATTCTTTTTTGTGTGTATATATCGAGTCAAATTCTCCTCTATAATTGTGCCTCTTAGAATAGAGGAGTAAGCCACTGCTGGTAACGAGTGCTGCGAGTAAACTATGCGTGCGAAGAAACGCATAATGTCTTAGAAACTGTTGGAGGACTTATCTCTATGTCCAGAAAAAGTGACAATTATCACCACAGCGTGCATATACAGAAATTGACATTCTCGTTTATGAAATCTGACAGCAGACCTACACACCGTGATCACGGGCTCTTGATAGATACCAATGATATTTTAGATTGTCACACTCAGGCTTTATCGAGATCATGTCTCGCTCATAAAAGTCATGAGTTCCACACTGAGAAACTTTGCATCACTAACTAGAACCGTGAGGAGACGACGAGGAAATCTGATCGAGTAGATGTAAAGAACTTACGTCGGAATATAACGTCACCAATGTACTATAGAAGTGTTCTCAAGATCCTTGTCGGCTTGAAGGGTAGCCATCAATATTCATCAGTGTGACTCGGACCTCGACTCACAGGACGCTGTCTCATTTAAATCGTCTCTTAATTATTACACCTTTATTCTCGTCTCACCAAGACGCACTATTCTTCTCGTCTTCCTCTCAAGACATTTTTCTTGTGACTTAATGCCATATATGGATATGTAATGATAGCGGGACGGTTTAGATCTAATGAAGAATACGCAAAGCAATGTATTTTATATCACTATGATCTTACTGCAGACTTTCAGCGTATGCTACACAAGTCTCTACTTTTTCTTCACTTCGAGGTTCGTGAGACAAGGGCATGGACGCGTCGGTAGGACTAAATCTTTCCTCAATTTAGAATCTCGTGTATCATCTTATACAATCCATACCCGCTATACAACCCATACTTTGTCATGGGTCTATACCTTTCTGAGACATAACCCCACAAACTATCTGCAATATGTGACTACAGAGTAACGTTCATCACTCTCTTATATCTTTTGAATCTATTTAACAGATCT
Source organism: Trachelipus rathkii (assembly GCA_015478945.1). Classification (NCBI taxonomy): domain Eukaryota; kingdom Metazoa; phylum Arthropoda; class Malacostraca; order Isopoda; family Trachelipodidae; genus Trachelipus; species Trachelipus rathkii. The sequence continues at coordinate 18,050 of JABUQX010018583.1, forward strand.
ATTCTTGCAAGCAGGATCACAATGGTGGTTACACTACTACACTATAAATAATGAACCGACGTTCATCGCTTTTTAGGCGTGTTTGCTATTCACGAAATAAACTCTGTAAAGTTGGAACAAATATCCTTTTCATAATTCAATAATTGCTGTTCTCACAACAGATCTATGACGCCGAGCGAGAGTCGTGTTGATATGCGTTTTGTAAATTACGATACTGTTCAACATAATTGATTCTTGTGAACTCTACAATTTATATTGAATAATCATTATATTACTTATTTTTTAAAAGATTAATAATGTAGCTGTGTAAAAACTATGTCTTACCTTTTCAACGCTTTATGTATTCTTTTCACACTGCATGCCCCTCACATTAGATTAAGTCATTCTGTGAACACATATGAATCTTTAGAATCGTGAATCCTTATCTTATGTCATCATTAACATTTCAGTATTATACTGTATCTCTTAATAACTAAACATGGTGAGTAGATCAACTATTCAATACAATGTAACTGTGATTAAAACTATATAGCGTTCTGATCAGACTCATAAGATTCTCTTTGACCTCATTTTGCTCAAAAGATTTATTATTGTATTTTCACTTATATTAATAATAATAAACTACTATTCCTTTAAGACAGATAATAAAAACACTTCTATCTCTTTACTCACTTCTCTTAGAAACTCATGCAATAGCTATAAATAGCGTTTCTGTAAATTAAACACTTTCGCTCCGCACATATTATTAAAATAAAACATCGCTCATCTTACTATAAATAAGTTTAAAACACTTCACGTACTGATCTTTTGACTCTCCTCAACAGACTGCTCTTTAAATACAAAAAGTATATTAAAAAAACACTCAAACATTATTACACTGAGGATGTAATCATTTGCCTTTGAAACTCAATAAATAAAAAAATTATATACATATATCTATGATCTATAAAATAAATAATATAAAAACTATCATACTCGTTAATAATTATTATCAAATAGTTTAACAACAGTAGAACGCGACATGTTTACCTATACAGCAGTAAAATGCCAGTAAGTTATACAGAGCTCACGTACAACTTCAGAGCTCAGCTACCAGAAACCAAGACTCATCCAGTAAATAGCAGAAGAGAGTAGGTAAAGCAGTGACACAACATCACACGAGTTTTACATCAGTCTAACATGTCTACATATCATAATAGCTAACATCCAAATCCCCTTTGTATCACCCTGCTCATTACTTGACTTCTACCTGATTTACTGCTTTAAAGTATAGTATGTATATGAAGTTAAACGCGTATATATTAATGACGTCACTGCAATACAAGATGCTGATTGGTCTATCTAGTCAAATTCTAGGTTACGAAGGACGAATGAACATCAAATAAAGAGGTAGATATACAAAGTCTATAATATTTTCAGTATCATACTATGTGTCACTGCATAAAGACAGCTCTCAATGGTTGATGATAGGTGAACATTATATTATTAGCTCTGTAGGGGACAGAGCACTAAGCTCTAAGACTTGTTCATTTTAGAAAGTTCAGTGACAAATGTTGAAGTGAGGTAATTATTTATTTTCGTATATTATATTTTCTCTGGTGGACAAAGACCGGAGGCTTGCTAAATTTCGCGAGAGTTGAGAAAATACCTGATGAAAGATTAATATAAAGGCCTACATGCCCCATCACATGGCGTCTGAACAAGTTCAAGTCAAATGAAGTTAGAAAAACAGATAAAGGAAACACTTTCCAGATTTTGCCAAAAAGTCACATGTAAGGTTGAGCATAGCGATAGAGTCTCGGGTCAAACAAGTGAATATAAAAATAACGAGACTGTGTAAAAAAATTCAATTCGAACGTGCTCTTATGAGATTGGGAAGTATACGAATGAAGGGCTCAGAAATGCAATGTCCATTGCAATAACGATAAAATAAGGAGAGTGATGCAACAGTTCGAAGGTCAGATGAGGCTGGAGAGAATTGGTAAGACATAAAGCAGTAGACTCCATCTTTTCATAGAGAGCTGCATGAGTGGAATAACCCACGATAGGTGGGTCAAACAATACACTGGCGATCGACACCCTTATATATGAAAGCAACTTTAGATACGTGAAGAAAATTTGATAGCACCTCAGAATACCCAAGCACTTGAAAGCTTCTTATGATAAAAAATGAAATCCTTCCAAAAAGATAACGGTGAAAAGAGATCCCAAGAATATTAAGGACAAACGGAGGTTGGAGTTTGAAGAAGATAATATAGTTCTGTGAAAGATTAGGTAGAGTATAAAGATGAAGAAACTGTGTTTTTGAGGCATTGAAAACAACCACGTTTTCTCTGCCTCAATTGGAAATACGAGAAAGTTACGAGGTTATTTCCTCCAAGGTCATCGTCCTAGCATGAGATTATTGCTGTTAGGTAGGTCTTTTAAACTGAAACGGGTAATGATGGGTGGAGAGGTTGGTATAT
>JABUQX010018584.1:0-42500 GCA_015478945.1 Trachelipus rathkii
TACTTTATAATATTATACCAGTTTCTTATAGTATTATATATTTAGGTATGGATGCCGATATTTTGAAAAAAAAGCCGGAAAAATACCGAATTTACCGAATATTCGGCTTAAAAAAGTTATTTCGGTCGCCGAATACCAAAATATTCCGGGGCCCCGAATTAACAAAATTCCGGGCCACGCGAAATACATCACTCTGCTGTATTTTCGGCCCGAAATAGTTATTTCCAAGTCGGGTTCATCCATTTTAGGGAAAACTAAAGAAAAAAAAACTACAACTGTTATGACAAAACAAGGAAAAAAGTGGAAAATTTTCCTCTTTTTGGAGCTTTTTGTAAAGGCAGGATATCTAGGCAAAGCCGGGAGGTGCTATTTCCATTTTATATTATTCCTTTTCGGGATTTGCTGTATCACTACCGTTTCGTGCAAAATCATGGATTTCATTATTTTTTTTGCGAATATTCCTGGGAATTGTGGGACAAAAAATTTTTCATGTGCGCCAATACGTAGGGCTGTTATTTAAGGTAACGTTACTTCCCGCATATATAACGCCAGGTAGCTAGGCAAAGTTTTTTACTTCGGGGTCGATATTTCAGGAAAGGCATGTTGGTAAACTTTTAGTATTGGGTTTAATTGTGATTGGATGGCCAATGACCCTTGGAATTTGATGGTTTCTATTCAAAATCCAATATTTAGAATTACGAGTCGGACTGTCTCATTTGTTTTACCAGGTTGAGCAAAAAACTGAGAATTAAACGATTTTCTTGTAAGTAGAGAAGTATTTATTTTTGCCGAAGTTGTCCCCCTCTGAAGCGTGTGGCCTTCCGTCAGGTTGCTTGAAAACACAAATGGGAATGCATATGAAGCAGTGAAAAGATACATAAAGAGAACACTTAATAAAACCAGAAGGAAGAAAAAAGCTGCGGTGGTCCATCAGTTGTCAAATGGTAAACCTTTTTGGTTTTTTTGCAGTTTTGAAGTTGCAGGTCCTTACTAACCTTCGCTTGGAACTCCCATAGCATACGAATGGCAGGTGCAGTGGCGGACTGGGGGGGGGGTTATTTTGGATCCACTTACCAGAAGAAGGCAGTTTAAAGTGGTTGTGTTGTACCCAACAATGCACCAGGTATTTGGTTTTCCCCGGTTTCCAGGTTAGGGGGTACTCCGGTTACGGATAGAAGAAGGAAGAGCAAAAAAATGCAAGGATAGTTTACGAGAAAAGATTTACCATTAAAGGTACATTGGGATGGTAAAAAACAATAATATTGGACGTCGGGAAAAAGGAAAAAATGGGAAAACATTTTGCATATGTAGTCAAGGGCAAAGCAGGTTTCACCAAAATATTCCCTGCTTTCCTTGTTATTGGGGACAGCGGGCCGGGCAAAGGAGTTCACTGGGCCACCCACAAAAAAGGAAAAGAATTGCGGCCCACCGAGGGGAAACAAGCCCTTGACCGCCACGTGAACAGGACAAACAACTCGTTACCGTTTTTGGAAACCATTGTACAGGCAAGAGGAAAAAAACAACAACATTTTGCATTCTACTCCCCTCAATACTCCGTACACAGTTAAAACAAGCTTGGGTTTGAGTAGAAAAAAAACCATACCAAATTTGGCTGAAGGGGCCCTGCGAACCCACTTGGATGCGTGAATGCTGTCTGTTTACTATATAGTAACTCGTTCATACGCTAACAAAAGTGATCTTCGAGAAGGGAAATAAAAAAGAGCTGGAGCATATTGGATGGCCCAACAAAAGATAACGGCACTCCAACCCGTTGATCGCTTTGCCTGTGCTTACAAACACCAAATGACCTTGTTAGAGGCCACAAAGGGCGTGAAATTTTGGCTTTTTTTTCAGATGTAAAGCAACCGAAGGATTTTTCTTGGGGGAACAGGAAATAGGGCCGGAAACCCCCCCACCCTAAAAAACAATTTGTATTAAACATTTTTGTAGGACAGGTTTTTTTTCATTTTTTCACTGATGGTGAAATGGAGTATTTTAAAAAGTTTGCCCACTTCTTAACTTCAAGACCCTTCTCACCTTTAAAAGAAAAAATTTTTTCCGGACAACCTTAGGCCCCCAATGTTAGTGATTGAGCAGGTGAAACACCTATCCATCTAAGATTAAAAGTCTGCATGGCAAGGGATTTGTTGGGCCAGGCAAGTTGGAATGCAATTCCCAACTCATGAGGCCGGAACAATTGTTTGGTAAGCTTGATGAAGGGGAAATTCCAAGAAGGATTTTGCTTGCAACCAGGGGTAAAAAGATCGTCTTACAAAGAGGAATAGTTACTTACCATCGGTAAGCTAGTTACGTCCATTTCTACACTACAAGAAACCATTTCTCTTTTGTACAATCTTCCATTGTTGTTCCCCATATTTATTCTTTTAGTTTTCATTCTTTTATATATATATGTTAAAAACATATAAAATCTATCCACACATAGGGACACCATTGTTATTTTTCTAGGTCGGTTTAGGACCCTTTCCTTCTCCCTTCCATACTATCGAAAATATAATATTATATATTTATATTATAGTATATATATTATATATATCATATCTTATTTCTACCACTACTTATAATATACTATCTAAAATATCCCATCACTATGGAACGCCTTATACCCTATAAATATCTGATATTATATTATATATCCTTAATTATCATATGTTACGGTATAATATTAATATGTTTCATATAACAGGACTCTATACGGCCCGCCACTTATGTAAGAGATTAGGTATTAAATCAGGTAGTGAACACCGGATAACGAAATGTAATACACTATATCATTTATCTACACTAACGTCCCCTCAATATTTGGGGGAACAGAGCCTCTTGAAAACAGAGCGGTACTAGAACAGAAAAAACTCATAAAACAAAATTTTTTTATCCCAATAAAATCCATTTTCCTCCTCTAAAAAGCTTCAACAATTGCCGATACCATTTCTTGACTATATGCATTCAAAAAACGACTTACCAGCTCTCTTTACCGAATCCCCATCTCTAGAATTCTCACCCTAAATAGCATAAATTCAACTACTGCCCAAGTTGAAACCCGCGAGTCCAGAAATTACTTATCACCGATCTCGTATCACAAGGTGCATATTACATATAAACAATAGTAGAATAAAAAAAAACAAAAACTAACTAAGCTAAAATACCAACTCACTTGCTAACCCATTTGATACGTTCAGGCAAATACACCATTCTCACCCATTATTTAACAAAAAAAAATTCCGGAATCAAATTTAAAAAAAATTAGTATCATTAGTTAATAAATGTAATCTATTAACAGATCATATCACCCTTTTCATTTGAATTAAGCGCCTGTTTAATCGTTCAAAGAACATAAGACACGATAACACATTAGAAATTCAGATCTGCACCAGTTTTCTAGCTACTAGGTAACCTCACTCTTCCTATGTATGCTCTCATCTAATATACTCTATTTCTTAGTACTCGCCTCCTAGTACTCCTGAAAGAATCTTCTTCTCATCTATACAGATTCTGCTCATGACTGAGTCCTGATCAGCACTGATAAGCAGCGTTCCTATAATGCTTTATCATTGCCTTGCTTTTTCTCAATAATTTTCCATACTCAACAGAATACATAAAAAACATAACATATGACACCCATCGACATACCTCGTTTCACGTGTATATCTTACCACCAAATAATCTACGAAATGGGCAATCTAAACATTCATTGTCTCTCACTTGGTTCACAGTTAGGCCACCTACTAAGTATCAATCTTCCAGGTTTCAATTCTCTGACTTCGAAACATTGATACATTTCTGGTATGTAAGGCATGTTAGCTTTTAGGTCACCCCAAAGTTTAAGTCACAACACTCGGTTTTCAAGAAAGCACTAAATGGACTTATCTTTTTTCCATTCTTCCTCCACCTTTTCTCTGTTTCTTGTTATGGGTACGGGATCAGATTCTTTGATTGCCAACAAGATTTCTTATAAAACAAACGACACCAAATTCATTAAACGAAGTTCGATATAATGGAAAAACCTTCCAGGCTTTCACTTCCCCAACTACGTGAAATTCATCCTTCAGGCAGACAAGAGCTCAGAGAGCTAAATTTTTCAATTGAGGCATAATTTGCTTCCATTTGCCTCTTCAAAAGCGACCATCTATTTTCTTGTCTTTAGCTCTAATTTAGTTCTTAGAATTTGTAGTGTTTCTGAGAAAACAGCCATTCGCCACAGCATGTCCATCCGTCTGCACCGTTTGCTACAAGAAAATGTCAGTTAGCACACTACCAAATCAGATTTTCTTTCACATCCTCACATAGTCATCTACCATCAGATCATTTTTTTATTTGACTTGTACCTTTTTTAAAGATTCTTTTCAGAAAATCCTCGAGTCGTAATACATAGATATATTTCCTATAAATCAAACGCCAGTCATCATTTTTCCATCGCCTCTTATAACTTCGGCCATTTAACACCTAGATAAATTAACTCATATGAGTCTTATTTTTCGTCTCAGAATAATATCAGAAAAGGCATACATGGTGTGAACATGTCTTATTTACGTATAATTGCTCTGATTCTTTGTAGGCCAATGTTTGTGTTATACCAAGGTAATGGCCACAATGGCCAGGGGTAAAATAAAATTTTTCCTCAAATGCTGGATCTTGGAATGTGAGACTTCCGACAAACCAACAAGTCTTTCATTTCTTAGATTCAAGCAGCGTATAATGGGATGAGAAACTTTTTGTTTAATAACAATCTTATAAAAGGCATAGATCACTAAGTCTCTCATGTTCTTTCGCGCTGTAGCATACAGAAAACCCACGTTTCCTTATGATGTTAATTATTCTCTGCTATTTTATGACATTCAGCGGAAATTCTTTTTACTAATTGTTTTAAGCTTTGCAGATCTCATCTCATGACGTCTTGGGCTCTGAAGATTGTATCAAGAATTAGCGCAGATTATTTGACTTCTGCCAAAGGTAACACTGATAATTCCACATAATCTCTTTTGAATCAAATAAACAGGTGATTTCTGCAAACACATTGAATATTGACATCTCGTGCATTTGGCCAAGTGAATACCGAGCCGTTGTGACGTCCGGATAGTCCCGGACTCGTAGTTTTGACAGAGAGTCTGGACGTACCCGCACATGGCGGGCAATTCTTCTCAAAATAAGCGTGGAGTTCCAAGAACAACGATATTCGCACCACCTGCTCGCAGCTTTACAATGAGTTTCGTGAGATCATAATGCCTTTAATTTCATATAACAAGGTGGAGTCGGAGGTCGGTAATACTTTGTCAAACACACAGGGGGGGTCCGGACTGTTTTGGTAATTTATTGCAAGAAGGTCCTGGTAGTTTCAGGAGACTGAGTTTCCGTATGTCTTTTTGAAAGACGCTATCGTTGTCCGAGTTAAGGGCTCAGTACAAATTTTTGAATACCGACTCCACACAACCGCGCTCGTTTGTTCATCTAAAATAATGTATGACACTTGACAAAACAGTCACAGACACATCCTTGAAGAATCCACTTTGAAATACCAACACAAGCAGCCCAAGGGCCACATTCCCTCTTTATTTTTTTAGCCAAAAGCTTACTGTTTGGTCCCATTAATCAATATCACTAAAGATGGGGAATCCTATTTGTAAAAAAATATTTTGAAAATGTTTCAAAGTTTTTTATTAAAATGGGCAAAATGGACAAAAGATTTTATAAAAAATTTGGCTGACAAAATTTTGCTGTATTTTTTATTTTTTGGGAAAATAAAAGTTTTAAATTACAAATTTTTAAAATTTAAATTAAACTTTCCCTTGATTGTGACTGTAAATTAATTGTTCTTATAAAAAAAGCTCCAATTACGGTATCACGGCCCGGATTTGTCTCGGGGGACCCAAAAAAGCCGATACCGAATTATTCCGTATTTTGGAGGCGAATAGGGGCCGCCAATTTATACAATAAAACTTTAACAAAATAACCGATACCATCCCCTTAAATATGTAATATTTATAACTCATATTATACTGCCTTACTATATTACTAAAATATTATTCCCATCGGCGATCTAATCAATATGTATTATCAGAGCGCGCTACGTAATACAATATATATTCATAAACTACTAATGCTTATTTTTAATATCATTATATATATATATTTATTAATATCATATTTTTTTACAAGCTTTTCCAGAACTACTTCGGAAAGGAGTCAAAAAAGCCAAAACTTTGTCTTTAATAAATTCCTCCAAGTCGCCTGAGTTTCTTTTTGAAGAGCAAGCAACCATTACCCAAAATTTTTTCATGTTCTGATTTTTGCCAGGATTGCTTTTTGGGACCTGGGAGCCAACCACTTGCGAAAAGCACTTAAATTTTCATCGATTCCACTTGGAAAAAAGCAGGTTTTGCGACAAGTTTGAGGAACAAACGAAGTGTTATAAGATGCTGCATATATTTGGATCAAGGGTACAAGCAGAATTGCTCCCCCTATTCAGCACAAAAAGCTTTGAAAGAAGTTGGGGCAAAGAAATACCCAGATTTCAGAACCCTTATCGCAGTTCAAGCATTTCTTAATAAAACCACAACCACTGCGCTGTACTTTTCACAAAAACGCAACTTATTTGCCGCAGTATTGTATATTATTGCAACTAACCCCATATGACAGTACAGAACAACCGTCAACCTCTTATGCACTTGAGGAGCATGGACCACTTTGAAAAATTCAGGGGAAGACAAAAAACATTCTTTAGGCTTTTTAAATCAGGATCCATTTCTGAAACTTACATCGACAAAAAGTGATTTACTTGTCAATCCCACCTGCAGCTCCTCACTTCATCTGACGAGATCATCGATACTTCCTTTCATTTCCATGTATAATAACCGAGGATCTTCGTATTTAGGTTCACAACAGATCAAATGAAAAACAAAAAAAGAGCGCCAGGGAGTAGAAAAAACCTCCACTCGGCCAAACTTTTCAGCTTCAAAGAAAACCCCTTTTCCCCAGGAAAAAAAAATGGACCAATAAGCTGTAATTACTTTGGCTTCCGCAAGAAAGTCCCACCAGATTTCAAAAATTCCAGAAGCCCAGGTCGGAGACAACAAGGACTCTTCTTCCAAGGAAACAAATGGGCTGTTCTCGCAGCAAAAATTTTGCGTCTCGTACTCTACTCCAACCACCTTGATTTCAACGATTCGACAGTCAAGAGCGAGCCGTATTATTTTTAGCAAATTTGGCGCGCAAACCCCGTTACTGCCTTCCACTCGTAACACTACCGAACAGATTTGAAGCCCACGGGGTATACATTCGAGTAGTAGTGGAAAAAAAATAATTGGCTTTGAATTAAAAAACTTACGCAATTTTCAAAAATTGTTTGGGAATATTTGGGTTCGTGCAATATTCCACAAATCAAAAGTGTAGCAAGAAATTTAGTTATGTAATTTTTATTTGACCAATAGTAGGCTGGCGCATTTTAGAGGTTGATGAGGAGGTGTAAATTGTTAGTTTTTCCATTTTATGTATATGAATTGTTGAGGGTAATGATGGGATTGAGAACCTTAGATATTTAAGGTGGAGTTTTAACTTATTAAAAATGCTGGTAAATACCCTCGTCAAATCATTAGTAGTTGTGCTCGAGCTTATGATCAAAACTTTTTCAAAAAATTAAATACCGAAAAATATTAAAATACATTACCATTTGTTCATACATACATTCACACTTACAAATCCACTGGTCAAACTTACTTAAATATCTAAACTAGCCATATTTTCCAACTTATGGGTATATCGCTTAAAATTTATAATAACGTTTCTAACATTTATGACTAGCCTCTACTTATAGACCCTAAGATAATAATTATTCAGTCATGGACCTAATTGAAAGCTCGTATTTTCCAGGCAAAGAATTAGAAAACGGTAGTCGGATAATTCTGAATCGGAACATTCACAAAGAATAGAACCCTCCAAAGGTCCCTCGTCAGAAACCCTAGCAAAAAGTTGCACGCCAAAGCGTACAGGCCGAAAGGGGGAGGGGAATCTTTTAAAACCAAAACCCTAGAACCATTCGAGGGGACAATTTTACAAGTTGCCGCAGGAACCCCAAATTTGAGGAGTCAACTAGTCAGTAATCAACCCATTCTTTTTCCCAAAATGCAAGAAGAAAAGGAAGGCTTGAGAAAAAAAAGCCAAAAACATAAATCCGCCGCAAACGTAAAGAAGGAGGTCATGTTACTTTCATTTAGGGGGCCCCACGGTTTACAACCCCGACCCCACAATCTGTGGAAAAGTAAGGTAAGAAAGAAAGTATTTAAAGGAATAGTATATAATATATATATAATTATATATATAATATTTATATTTATTATATTATAATATATTATAATAAATATTATTACTTATAATTTTACTATTTTGCATTCAATTATTTTATTTATTGTTGCGGCCAGAGAAGCACGCTTGGAGAACCGAACAACTCGTTTACCCGACTTGGGAAAGGCGTCTCCACTTAAACTGGAAGTTTCTGGGATTAATTCTAAACCTTTTCCATCACGTTCAAATGAGTCATTATGAATTGGTTTTGTGTACAATTGTAATGTTACTCTTTAAAAATAACTTTAACTACCAAAAAACATGTTTAAGATCTTAGTAAGTTTTTTTCAAAAGGGGGAACATTCAAAGTCATAAAATTATATCCGCAACGTAAAAAATAGAAAAACATAAGTAATATCGAAATTTATTATTCAACGTTTTTGGTTAAATAAAACTAAAAGTCTAATAAAAACTATTAATACAACTATTCGTCAGGGGAGCGTTTAGTTGCCCAAGACGAAGGTCAAGAAGAAACCTCTAAAATACCAAAAAATACGCACCGAAAGAACATTCTTCCCCTTATATTCCATCCCGCTTAAAATCTAAAACCCCCACCTCCAATTTTTGCCAGACGTCGTCAGAGAACGACGAGTGTTTGAGAGGGGCCTCCCCAAAGAGCATAGGAAACAGCGTGAGAAGGGGGGACAAAAAAACCCGGACACCTTAAAATATAATGTTCAATGCATTCTCAAACTGTTATAATATTTCTCGCTCCTTGGCGGATGAAGAAGGGACGAAGTCTCAGGCCTCACTTTCTAACCAACCATTTAAAAATAACCTTGCTTGCTTGCTCAATCGGTTCCAGTGGAAATTCTTGCGCCGTTCATCATGACGCCAAAAGCCTGTACGCCGTACACCGCAACCCTTTGAGTTCCCAACAGGGACTCAGCATGTTTGGTCGATACGCCTCCAGTCGCCGAAGGATGTTTGGACACGAGCACAGACAACCCATGGGGAGGAATGAGCACCGAATGCATATGTCGCGGATTTTTACTAAGTTTGTCAACGAATATCAATAAGACCTTGGAGGAAACGTTATATTTACGTGTGCGAACTGGGGTTTTGACAAAAGGTGACTGTCCGGGGGGACTTTAGTTTTTGTGGGAGATTTTCATTTCTTATGGGGGGTACCAGTTGTAGTTGAAATTCCCCAAAATAATATCCCCACCTTATTTAAGAACTCGAAAATTGGCACCTCATTTCCCTACCCTTATTAAGAGCCCTACATCTACGACACACTATATTAGAACTCTAATCAAGCGAAGTGATATAACTTCATATCCAAGTATTTGGACTCTCAAGTAACTTTCAACTGTACGAGTCCTCTTGAGAAATGCAAGAAAGCATTTATGCCCGCCTCGAAATGTTTCCTTCGGCCATGAGTTTGTGGAGGGTGAAAAATACAGGTTATTTCACCAACGGCGATATATGGCACTTACCGATTCCAAAATTGCATAATGGATCGAACTTATCTTTTGCCACAGAGCTCTGACTTTTCGTAAAATCCACAGGCGATTGGTTAAATTTCCTTACGTAATAGGGAAAGCGCGCATATTAGAATTATAGTCGCCACGTGCTTTTGTGACTCATATTCTTTTTCAGCCTCACATTCCCGGACATATTACGCGGCGAACGCATTGCTAGCCCACGAAGCAATGTCACATTCCCAGACCTACCAGAATATACGTTTTGATTTTGCAGGCGTTTTATCTATTGCCCCCCCATCTGCAAATCCCTTTAAACCCAGTTCTTTTCGTTCGAAGGCACCCATTTTTTAGTGATTATTTGGTCTTTTACAGTTTTTTTGGTGCCATATACGGGGCACGAGACCCAACTTGGTTTTTAAGCGAAAAACTAGGAACGTTATTCCTTTTTTTCGTGAGTTTTGCCTCCAGACCTTCGTGGAACCCAAGCCGACAAGAGACTTTTAACTTTTTCAGGCCCCCAACTCCATTTCTCGTAAAAAGTCACTGATTTATTCAGCCAAGTAATCGCAGTTTACCGATTGCTAAGCAAATTTTATTAAACTTTAAAAAATCATTCTAAAAAACATGCGACAAATAAATATTCTAGTTGCTAAGATTTATAATTTCAAAACAACGTCTAGTTTCACGAGAAGACAAAAATGAAATATTCCAGAGTTAAAAAAATTTGCGGACCCATTTTGTCCTCTCTCTCTTCCACTTTTCTTCAGGGAGTGAACCCCACCAATTGTGATAAAATACGGTCCAACTTGTAAGTACCTCTTTGAGAAACTGGGGCTTAACTATTTGAATAAAACAAAAAAAAGGAAAGCAAGTAAACGGAATCTATAAATGGTAGACATCTTTTTTTAAAAATTGTGTCCTTTTTAGGAAAAGAGTCTTTTTGGACAAAATATATTATTTTTTTCCAGGGACTGGTCCAAATATACTTCCTCCTTCTACTATTGCCATTTATTCCTATTGAACTTTAAAATCTGACAAAAAGCTAAAAAAAGAAAGGGATTAGTTTCAATATAATTACTTATACTCAACTTGGAAAAACCCGTTGTAAACTGAGCTATGAAACCTTACTGTAAACAAAATCATGCATATTTTAGATTTTTGTAAAATTAAAACACATTATATCAATGTCTTTTTCTTATTTTATTTTTTTCATTTTTTAACCATTATTTTCCTTTTTCCCCTCAACTTCGTTTTTGGAAATAACTGTACCCAAAATGTATAGCCGGATCCCGCATACCATTCCAAGCTTCTAAGCCCATTTCTTGACTCTGAACAAAATGCGGGAAATTTTTCCTTTTCTCCAATCAGACACTAGGGAAAATCTGTAATAAAAAATAGTGGTTTAAAAAAGTCTTCCCGCTCCCCCCACTTCACAAAACCCTGTCCAGTGTAACTATTGGGGGGACCAAGCTCCGTTTGGGAGCGGAGGGAAAAACCGGTAATATATTATTGGGTACCAATGTAAAACAATTACATTTATAACATTATACACCTATAATTTCCTTTTAATATACCCAAAACAAATACCTATTATTATAACTATACTTATTATATATTATATATTAATTATATTATTAATTAAAATAATTATATTAATTATATATCAAATATATAAATAACTTTAAATTAATTCAAGAGGAGTGGTTGCCCATGAATACCCAAAAGTATATTTTGTAATAAAATCAAATCTCTATTAGATAATAGAGCGAGCGTGTGTAAACCGTTTTTTGATTTTTAATTTCTTTGGGGTTTACATTCTTGACTTTTTATAAGTTTGTTAAAAAAATGTTAATTAGTTTCTGTAGTATTTCAACCCACATAATTAAATTAACATACACCAACAATAGAAATTGGTATTAAAAAACATTTTCTCTAGGAAGGATATTCGTCTCATAATTTGAAAATTTTTGACGATCAGGACATACTAGTAAGCATTCATCCAAGACCCTTCCATTAAGAAAAATGTTTATTGAGTTAAATAAATTAGTTTTAAAGAAAAGGTATATGAAAGATGATAAAAAGAAGAGGAAAAAAATTAATTTTTGGTTTCTTAGTTTGAGATTAAAAAAAAAAGTTCATTTTCTTCTAATGATGTTGTCTGAGAAACTCCGAAGAAGAACAACAAAAAGGAAATTTTATAAAATTGGAGAGATTTTTAAACAAATTGGAAAACAATGTATAGTGTGTACTTTTCTTGCTTTATCTTACGAGAAATTAAAAACAGTTATGCTTTGATTTAGACACAAAGGAAGGTTACCAAAAGGGGGGGAAACTGATTCGTTTAGTTTGAATAGCAATAAAAACTAGAAAGAAAGGGACACAAACCTTACCAAGTTATTTAGAGAAAATGACTTGGCCAAAAAAAAAACATTTTAAAATAAAAAGGTTCCCACAATTTCAGCGTCTATTCCCAAACCTAATAAAAGTTTATATTATTTGCGGCTAACAATATGATTGCCGTCCAAACAAACTTTAATAAAATATCAATTTCTAACAAACAAGGACGGAATTAATTTTCCATACCACACATAAACATGAGGCAAATTAAAAAAATCTTGATTTTCTTTTTGACATACCCGCTGAAAAGGCCTTCTACATTTACCTGGAGTGTTTTTTTATATTTTCCTGCCAAATACATTTTCCTTACTCAAATGTCCCTTCCCCGACCGGTCCATTATTAAAAGTTAAAGGGGAAAGGAAAAAAAAGACATTTAAGAGTAAAAACGAAAAGTTCCCTCCCCAAACTGTATTATCATCGGAACAAACAGGAGAATTTGGAATTAAAAAGAAAAGTACAAACGTAGTCTTCCTCTATTTCTCATAGCCGAAGGAAGCGTGGAGAGACCGGGGGCAAACTTATTTTTTTTTTAGGGGCCCGATCATTTATTGACGGATGTCAAATCCATTCTCATCATAACTGTGGTTTTACCTTCGATAAAGCTAAACCTTTCCCTCAAACCCCAATACTCATTTTTCTGAAAAAATAAGATTTGTTAAGTAGACATTATTCATTGAGTATTATTTGAACCTTTAAACTAAAACCACTGTAAGGGAAAGTCTAAGGGTAAGTGGACATCCAGGAAAGGTTTTTCCCTTGGTTCCAAAAATGTCTTACACCAACCGAGAAAGCCCGCACTTTTCACGGGCATAACAATTAAAAAAAGCAAATTTTGGGTTTCGTTCCGGCCCGTGCCTTTGATGTGGAGAGCTAAGCACGCATAATGCCCCTGAGGGTTCTGAGAGCAGCTCGAAACATGGGGAGGTTTCTTGCCAGTGATAGCGGGAAAACTCTTGACTTATTTTTAAACGGGTAAAATAAAACATGTTTTGGTGTACTGTTTGAAAGCGTTGTTTGGAAATCGGAGGGGCTTGGCTGACACCGGTCGGTCGCAGTTATGGGAGGCTAACCACAGGGGTGCTGGGAAACTGTAAGGCTTTAGACTGATGCTGAGAAAACATTGTAGAAGATATGTCGCCTATAAAAAGATTTGTAACCAGTTCCCAAGAAAACTTGGCGTTAATAGTTTTCGTTCCAGATAGCCCTGATTGTGAAGGAAAGAATATTTAACGGCTTGATATTTTTGGGGCACCCAAAAAAACTCCACCAGTACCCGGGGCATAAGTTTCTTGCTTTAAACTGGTTTCCATTTTCCTCAGTTTCGCAAGGACACGAATTTCAAAATAAATCCATTATAAGAAATACTAAGTATCCTCGACATCCCAAAACTCGATCCCAATGGGACCTTCCCCAAAAAGGGGGCATGCAATAAACTTTTCACTAACTGGGGGCATGATAATAAAAAAGGCAGTTACCTCCCGCAAACCAACCGCCCATCAGGATATTATACCCCAATTAAACAATAGTTTAGTAAATCATATCTTATTTGAAGGTGTAGCAAAATGGAATGGGAATCTGTTTCAAAATAAATTGCCCGAAGTCTTAAATGACATAAAAAAAACGGAAGATGATAAGGAAGGAAGACGTTAATAGATGTATTGGTCTAATAATTATTTTTCCTTGCTTCTAAAACAGTTCCTTGGACATGTTTTTTCTGTTTCTTTACGGCAAGGGACCTGGGAAACGACGTACTGGGTTAAATCTCACAGGTCGACCAGTTTCTACCTCTATATTGTGTGTGATATTAGTAGCTACTTCACGCGTGTTTCAACGAAAAACTGAAGAGCGAAATTTTATGGTTTTTAAAATTTATTGCGATTAATTTCGTTTCTCGTTCCGAGTTCAGAGAAGGAAATCATCCCGCCAAAGCGAAAAACCCTTCCTCCAAACGTTAGTGGAGACCCATTTACGTCTGGGTTTACCGTTGATTTTCCTGAAAATTCGGATTTACTGGACCTAGTATTTTTAATTTTAAAGATTTATTCTTTCTTTCAAAAGGAACAAAACAAAGCTACCTTACCCACCAGTTACCTTTTCCTATTTAAAAATGAGGTGTTTATTTCGAAGTATTTAAAAATAGAGCCGAATTCCTAAAATTTCTTCTCCAAAATTCCAAAATTACAAACACTGCCCCGGTATGGGGGAATAAATAACAGGTCCTAATTGGATCAGGCTTTTTGTGAAAAACTTTACCAAGAAGAGAGTTTAAGGATGAAGGGGGGACAAACTGACAATCCACCATGTCTACAAGAACGGGGAACATCTGGAAATAAATAAAGAAAAAGGGATAAGGCCTAATCTAGCGATGGGATTCAATTCCAATCAATCAGATTTTTTTCTATGCACTAAAAAATTCCCCGCTTTAGTTAAGTTCGGAAAGAAAGGGTTTTCATTCTTTAAAACGACGAAAAACAGCGCCCCCTAAATCAAAAAACTAGGACTTGGGACAAGAATTCCGGAACTAACACAAAATAAACCGGCTTAGATTAACTTAATCACTGGCCAGGAATGCCCATTTACATTTCTTGCCATTTTAAGTCCGTATAGGTACGATTGTTTTTTTTCACCGGAAACCAAGCCCACTTAGGGCAATTGAACCTGTAATTCTGTACAAGGAAATGGGCCGAACAGCAGGTCTTCATGTATTGGAACTTTCGGAATTTCAGTGGTGATTAAACTGATTTCCCAAAGCTCCCACTGTTCTATTCCATAACCAAACCGTATAAAGCCAGAAAAAGCTTTGGGAAAAACCAGAGGGCGGGGGGACTGAGACAAAATTCAGAAGGGGTTCCTCCTTGGGAAAAAAAAAGGGGACACGCTTGGGGGGGGACTTAACCCCCCCCCCCAAACCGAAAGGGATTTTCTAAGGGTTTTTTATTATTTCTAAAGGGGAGGGTCGTTCGGAAAGAATTCTCGGGGGAATAAATTTTTCTAGAAAGTTTAAAATTTTCCAGGGGTTGCTCCTTTCATTTTATTACTTGAGTCGATTAAAGGGTGCGTTCTCCTTCCAAGAGGGAAACTTTTCAAAGGTCCGGGGAAGACCGAGTTTAAAGGAGGATCATTACCGCCACCTTCCATTTCCTTAGCGCAAGGTTTATAAATTTTTTACTTTTACCGATAGGGATTGCGTTCCCCACCTTTTTTGGCATGACGACGAGGGAGGCCTGTTTGAATTGGGTGATTGATCTGCGCACTATGGACAGATACTTTCGAGTTTTTTCAAAAGGGAAAAAACATTACTTAGGGGAAGATTTTCTCCAGTTGTTCAGTTGTATTGTGTGGGACTGGGGCAGGGCAGCACTTTAATTGTGAAAACCAACCCTTCATTCCCGTGATTGAAACCACCGGGCCAGAAAAAAGGGAGAAGACTTAACTTTTCTTAAATTCCTAAAAAGGGGGAAAAGGGGAAAGGGAGACTTTCCTAAAGATCGGGGGAACAATGGCGCCTTGATTGTGAAACCTTTCTTTTTTGGCAGTAACTTGGATTAACTCCCAGGAAATTTGTACAAAAAAACACTCCCCCTCATGGAGTGGGGGGACCGTTTTTCCACCAGTAAATTTTTACCACAAACCTTCTTTTCCGGTCTCCCCCACTTAGGCTCTTTTAGTACGAGGCGAATTTCACCCGCACCTCTCATGGTCAGCCACCGAATACTGGTTACCCGTTATCATGCGGTTTCTTGTTTACCAAAATATGGGCTGGGGAGAGTCCGATCGATTAGTTAAATTCGAACTCCATTAAGCTCGTTCTTTGAGGGACGTACTTTTCTCTTCTTATTTGGGACTTTAGCCGATGATTTCATTTTTTGGATTTAGGTTTTCGTTTGTTTTTTCTTCAACGGTTGTGGATTGGCAACCTCCAGTCCCAATCCCGGGTTGAGTTTCTGCCCAGTATTTCCGTGATTTTAACGGGATTCCAAAAGGGCTCTTTTCCGTGCCATTAGGTCATCTTATTCACAATTCTTTTCTCATCCGCGTTTCTTTGTGGCTAAGTTGAAATTGTTCCGGCGTCCTCACCTGGATTCTTTTAGTTGTGGGAAAACATGGATATCGGAAAAAAACCGATATTTTTTCCTCGACTATTCTCACGGAAACTCCGCATAAAAGTTCCCGAACTACTTCCCAGTGAAACATAAACTTCTTCGACTTAACGACTCTCGGCTTCTTCCCAACACTTCCCATTCATTTAATTTACAATTTCGGGGACGGGGGGACGATTTTTCCCCAATTAAATTGGAGCAAAATACCAAATAGGGAAATAACTTTATCTCAAGAGAATCCTATTTGATTCTTTGTCATTAGTTCGTATCCAGGGAGTAGGCTGGACCTAGCCAGGCGTCCACCGAAGGCAAACCATTTTTTTTAATTTGCTTCCGCAATAATGTTTGGGGGGGAGCGGCTATCCTGATTTACTTCTTTCTATTTTTTCTATTACTTTTTTTCTTACGGTTTTTCCTCATCCTCGATACCCCCAGGGCATTCTTTACAAGAATTATCCCGTACAGAAATATCCCGGTGATTCTTTTATTGGATGCCCACGGATTATTATCTGTGGGAAGAAAGAAAATTTTTGTCTGGCTTTCTTACGCTGTCCGCGTCCTAGTCCCAAGGTCTCGAAAAAAACTCAAATTGGCTGTACTGGGGAGGGCATTGGGAATGAAACAGCTTTACCCAGTTACGCCTTTTCACAATAATTCAGCCGATGTAGTTAAGGAAGATCGTTTGTTTTCTGATTCTAAATTTAAAATTTTCCAGGGTTTCCACCCACCTTCCAAGGTTTTTTGAGATGGTTTTTTGCAAGCAATACTTGTGTAAGGCAGCTTTCAACAATGGCCTTCTCCCTCCCAGCATTTGTTTTCTCACAGTTTCTCTGTTTTTCATTTCGTGGGCCCCTGAAATTCTACATTGAAGGTTCATGGGATCAGGAATTACCGACATTCAAAAATTGTCGTTGTTAAACTTCTTGTGAAAATATCAAAAATTCAATCACAACGAATCTTAACGGCGAAGCTTTGAGGGGTCCAATTAAGAACATTTCTTGTGCTTCCGGATACGATTTTGTACTGGGGATTTGGTTGCTCACGGTCTGGTTGTAACAGCACAACTTTATTTTAAAATTATCATCGGAAACCAAAGTTGCCAGATTTCTTCTTCTAAAATCTTTTTACTTTGCACACAAAAAGTTATCCTAGTTGGCCTTTTACCCATGTTCTGGATTTTCTTTCAATAGGGAGGGACTGTAATTGTTAAAAGAGCTACCTCTTTAATCTTGTGATAATAAGAAATTAGTTATTAGGAAAAAAATCAAATCTGGAATTAGGGCTTTGACAAGTTTAGGTTTAGGGAAAAGGATGGTTTAGGTTTAGGGAAAGGAAGTTTTAGGGTTAAGGAGAGGTCAAAGGTTACGGATTACGGGAATTCATAGTGTTTTGGATTAGGGAATAAGGTTAGCGCGATTTAGGGAATAAGGGATAGGATTTTAGGAGAAGAAAAGGATTTTTGGGGGGAGTCTTTCCACCATAAAACTAGGGGGGAAGGATATGAGGAAAAAAGTGTTTGATCGTGGTTTGGGACCACTTGGGAAAACTAAGGGGAAGGGTTTAAATAAAACTGCCACATCATAGAAAGAGTGTTATTTTTTTAGGGCAATTTTTGCAAATTTTATTGTAAATCAAGGTCAAGAAGGTTCATAACACGACCCTGAAGCGGAGGAAACCGTTGCTGTGGTCAACTGGACTTTGCAATTTTTTCCAATAACATTTATTTTTTGCGACGTCCAATTTGGCTTTCTTAAAGTCGTTCTAAGTGTGAGAGCAATGGGCAAAGGTTCCATTTTTTCGCTGATTAAAAAGGGGTTTTCGTCAAGATTTTGGAAACATTATTCTATCGTCAGGAGTGTGGGAACAAACCGCCCAAGCGTGTGTTGTTCGAAGTTAATAACCTCTTGCAACCTGATTTTGGCAATAAATTGCAAAATGCCTAAAACAATTACAAACACTTTCTTCTCTATTTTTTGATCGTGTGGTTTTTACCTTCCTGCCGTTCTTCCCATGTTTTTCAACCACGATCCAAAACTTTTTCTCATAAATCATTTCCTGTGGCACAACTTCTCCCCATAAAAACATTCATTTTCTTTTCTTTCCTTTTAATTGCCCTAATTCTTTATTTTTCTACATCCCTAACCTTATTTCCGTTAATCCTATAAACCTTATTTTTCAATACCTTTAAAACTCCTCTATTCTCCATAACCCTAAAAAAAATTCTTTTCCTAACCATAAACTTCTTCCCTAAAAACCCCTTTAAAACCATAACACTCTTTCAGGCCTAAATTGCCCCAGTTTTTTCTCTCTAATTTCTAGATCCACAGTAATTTACTTTTTACCAATTCCTATTCGTTTCTATTTTGGGAAAATCCAGGACATGGGTTTAAAAAGCGGCCCAAATAGCAGGTAACCCATTTTTTTGTTCCCAATAAATAGAAAGGAGGGAATCTTTGAACTTCTCCGGAAGGAAGAAAATTATACAATAGTTTGGCTAAGAACTGAAAACCCCACCGAGGATAACCAAAATTCCCCAGTGAAATTCAGTATTCCGGAGCAACCCCAGAATGGTGGTCCTATTGGACCCCTTCAGCTTCCGTTTAGATTATGGGTTGGGTTCTGTACCACAAAGGGTCAGTTACCAACACCCGTGGGACAAATCTTTGGAATGTCGACTTTAATTCCCTGTCCAATTTGGAAACCCTTCAAATGTTTTTCCAGGCAAATAAATGAAAGAACAGAACTTGGACATTATGCTGGAGGAACGCCATTTTGACTTCCTTAAACAACAGGGTTGGCCCTCTAAAAACTCCTCCCCCCAAAAAAACTATTGAATTGTTTTATACTCTGATAAAGTTAAATTATTTTGAATTCAGGAACAAAGAATCCTGGATGAAAATTGTACGACTTGGACTGGAATTTTTTGAGGGCGTACTGTAACTTTTTCATTATTCCCAAGGGCATCCACCCCCAATGGGTTTGAGGCGGGGGATGCTTAGGGCACCGAACAAAGCTTCCACAAGGGCATATCAATATCTTCTTTTCCACATATATCCGTGAAAAATTCATAATAAAAGATAAAGATAATATTATTTCCTTTCTTGTTACGGAATATAAATTCTGATTTATGCTGGTATTTCGAGGGGGGATGAGAACGTAAAAGGAAGAAGGAGTAAGAAATACAGAAAGTTTAATCATGGCCGCTCATCGGGATTTACCCCAAACTGAGAGCAATTAAAAATGTTTGGCCATTTCGCGTTTGGAACGCCTGGCTAGTCGGCCTATCCTGGGGTCGATCATTTGGAATAGGATTCATTGATTTCTCTTAGGACTAGCTTTCCTTTTGTAGGTTTCTGCCCTCCCCATATAATTGAAAAAACATTCGGTTCCGTTTCAAATAATTAAAAATAAAATTGATTTGGAGAAGTTTTGGGAACGCACATCTTAAGAGTATAGGAGTTTCCCTGGGAAGTAAGGCTCACCTTTGCGAACTTCTCTCCCGTTAAATAGAATCAGCATGAGTCAACTGATTTTCGTTTTCCCGGGGGATATTCCCAATTTTTCCCACGCCATATGTGAACATTCAATGTGAGGGACCCGGACCATTATCAATATTTTGCCCCAAAAAAGGGACCGCGAATGAAAGTGAACCAAACGTTAAGGACCTAAATCTTTGGCGGGAAAATTCCGTTAATCGCAATTTTAATCTCCATTTGCACCTCCGACCACACTCTCTAGACTTCTTGTTTTGCATCCAAAACAACGGTTGGGAACAAAACGAAAAACCTAAATCAAAAAAATAATTTTCATCGGCAGGGCCCCTAAAGAATATAACAAATTAAAGACAAAAGGAAACGAAATAATTTGGTAGTCGATACTTTTATGCGATGGGGAAACTTCTCACCCCAATTATTACAAGGAAAAAACCATGGATAAGGGTACAAGGTTCGTTTTTCCTGACCATGGACTCGGAATTTTTCCGTTCCTAAAAAAGGGCCTTAGTTGACACTGGAAAAAAAGTTCTCTAATAACGCTCTCGATCCCACCTCACCGGCTCTAACCAATATCCCACAGCCCCACACCAGATCGCACTGTAACATAAAAGGACTCACCGCAGGGTAGGGTGGCGACACTCCGATCTGTACTCTCGTCCAGCATAGTGACACCACGGTGCGTTGCTACAAGGCCCAGCATCGCCAACCATCTCTCTGGCGAGATTCCTAGAATCAATACCTCCTCCCAGCGTAGCTCCACCCGCGGCGGAGCCATACACCAACCAATCCCGGAGCCCCAACGCCCCCGCTCGCGCGCCGACCGCCACCTTCTCGCTCGACCCCCGCCGGGGATCACCACAGCCACCTCTGCCTCCCGCCACCACTTCCCAAGCCACTCATCCGTCTCGCCCCCCCGATCCCGTAACGCTACCCAGGCCAACGTACAGTATACCGCTCTCCTCGCCACAGCCGCGCCCGCCCGGCCTCCCACCTCGACAAGACACGTAAAACGACGGCCTCAAGACACGACGAGAGGATTTTGTGTTACAGTTACTTTGGCCATAACCAACAAACCACACAAACCGGTCACTTCCATGGAGCCAGTCGTTTGACAACTATAATCGGGGAGTATGCACGTTTACTTGCAAAGAACGAAACACAGGGTCACATTCAGGGCCAGATGCGACCTAGAAGTCTCCTTCCGTCCGGAAATCCAGCGAAAAAGGCTGTCGCTTACCCCTCTGCGGGTTGTTGTCATCACGCACTGGATTGAAGTGTTTCAAAGGAATCTAGTTGGCCTTCCTCCCAGGTCAACGATTTAATCCCCCATCTGATACACCTACGAAGCCGTTTCCTTGTCCTTAGAAAACTGTCTTGTTGAAAAATAAAAGTATTATTCCGCGTCTCCTATCGATCGGCAAAATTCAATCCGATCGGAACTACCAAATTGTTCCAAACCAAGAGGGCTCTCCTCGTCGTTTTCATCTTTTTGCTAAAGTGCTGAAATAACAATCGCCTATCGGTAAGTGTAAAATTTTTAATAAAACCCTTACGCCGCTTAGATCGCAGTGCGCGGCCTATGATCCCTTCCCTTTTAAAACCCTTGTTCTCCCGGGGGACTTGGAGGGTTCCTCTGTAGAAAAACCACCTTTAAATCTTACTCATGTTTAATCTGATTTTGTAGGAGCACATAGAAAAATTTTAAAAACCTTTCTTTAAAAAAAATTATTTCCCGAGAAACTTTAAAACGACCCTCCCTTAAGAAATTCAAAATAAAAAAAAAACCCTTAGAAAAATCCCTACGACGGGAGGTAGCATCCTCCCGACTGCTCTTACCTCCCTTTGCAGAGGAGGGACCCTTCCGTGATCTGTTCTTTTCAGGTCCTCTTGGTCCAAAACAGCTTCTGGCTTCTACCGTGTTCTTTATTTGGTAGCACAGCTTGGCAGCGTGGAAGCAGTTCTTAATCAGGCACTATGAGAAAACAGTTAACCGGGCATACATGCAAAGCGAAACTCCACTTGCCCTTACGCCCCTCTGAGACAGTAAAAAAGTTATGCATCAGTGGGCTGGGCTCTCATCTAGCTGAACCCACATCGAGTCAAAAATCCCTATCGACTTTATTTGCTGACAAATGTAAATTTTGGCACTTCCCGGACCAGTGATTAGCTATCAAGCCTATTTCTGTTATTATTAAGATTCCAGGGGAATTCGTTGCAGCTCCTAGCTTTAGTGCCTTGCTTCGCCCTTAAAAGAAGATATTGACTTTTCCCCAGAACTTAAAACTAAAGCAGGGAATTAGGCATAAAGATCTGATGTATTTGTATTAAACTTTCTCATCGCTAAGAACATGAGAAGTCTACAACATTCCTTTCTTTATTAAAAATTTGTGTCACGATTATAATTCATTTTTAAATGTTTCCCCGTTCTCTGCTCATTAAAGAATGGTGGATGTAAAGTTTGTCCCCTGTTTCATCTGAATAACTCTCTTTCCTTGGTAGTTTCCAAGCGCATCTCCCAATAGGGACCTTTACTTCCAATTTCCGGGTGGATTCGGACATCTGATGGAAGAATTCTTGTAAGGAGCGCTCTTTTTAAATACTTTCCGATTTTAACACCTCATTCTAATTATAGGATAGTGAGCTTCTGTGGGCTCAGGAGCTTGCCGCTCTCCTTACTGGAAGAAGAAAGATTAATCTTTTCAACATTCAACTACCTAGGTCAGAGCATCTGCGCAACTTCAGAACCATCAAACGTAAAAAAACCAGAACGTATCGTCTCTCAACGTAAGTTGAGGGAGGAGTTTGGCTTTGCGCATTTATTTCTAGTCTGACCCCTCCCGACCAAGAACACCGCCGACTTAACGCCTCGTATATTTAAAAAACACATTTTAAAAAATCCGGCTTCTCAGTTTCGGTGACCAACGGGGACCCGTGGAGTCAAGACGTTTGTTAACTATATCAAAACCCACTCTATCGACCCAGTTAAGGATAAAAAACAACACTGCCTCGACTTGTGAGCATTACCAAATAAACTCGTTTTCCAGCGTGCCCTTTGGCTCCAAGTCGAATTAGACCCAAAAACCAATGTTTTCAAATATACATTTCTGAATTTCATTTATAAGATGCAAATAAAAGACTAACCTGAACATGACAGGTATTGCTTCGTGTTTCATTCTCATAAGATGAAAATCAAAGAAAAACCTGAACGTAAGAGATTTTGCTTAGTGCTTCATTCTCATAAGAAGCAAACAAAAGACCAACCTGAGCGTGAGAAACATTGCTTCGTGCTTTATTCTCATAAGATCCAAATAAATGACCAACCTGAACGTGAAAGGTTTTGCTTCGTGCTTCATTTTCATAAGATGGAACAACAGACTAACCCGATCAATGTAGTAAGTATTGCTTCTTGCTTCATTCTCATAAGATGCTAACAAAAGACTAACCCGAACGGGAGAAGTATTGCTTCGTACTTCATTCTCATAAGATGCAAATAAAAGACTAACGTGAACATGACAGATATTGCTTCGTGTTTCATCCTCATAAGATGCAAATACAAGACCGACGTGAACGTGAGAGTCATTTCTTGCCCCTTCTCCACTGATTCCAATCATCATGACTTAGTTTTAAAGTCAGTCATTAATATAAGAATTGATATCTCGTTTCTTCTTTCAATCATATACATCGCTGTCCAATCACATCTCTCTACCATCTCTATATCTCCTTTTCTTCCTTACGCTTGCAGTATTATCTCTCTCTTTAATATATAATAGCGAATATCCATGCTTATTTCATATTATCTGACAGGAGTCTTATGACTTAATAATATTTATATATTATATATATATAATTATCATAATTATTACTTTATTACTATTAAACCTACTCATATGTTATCAGTTTATTATGAGTTACAAATATAATGTCTTAGAATTTCTTACATTTATGGTATATAACTTAAATATATCAGTCTATTCAATTTATTTTTTTTTAATTTCTAAAAGTTTTGGACATTTGTGTAAAAGCATTTGATAATTGAAATGAAACACTGTTTTTTTTGTTGTGTATATTTTTGGAATATTTCAAAAATATTCTATTATATTATATTGAGACATTGTATGCGGGGGCAATATGGTTTTGAATTTATCTTCACCACTATGTTACAGTTACACAAATAAATCGCTGTGTTATTTCCATAATCGTAAGCTCTCCATACCCGAGATATTTTGTTACTCTTCTCGATCATCGAGCGAGAATTGGTACCCACTTTGTACTCGCATTAGGTTTTAGTTTAATTTAAGAATAAACACATCTTGGAACAAAGTCGAATTAATTCTCTCGACTTAAACGAGCCTGATATTTTTTCTTTTTGAAAACTTCCCAATTATCTTTGTAGTAACATGTGATGCAAGAGACGTCACAATATCATTGTGTTAACACTTGTACTACACACGCTGAATGCGATAGCTTGCAATTATATAGATCTCTAATAAAAGAAATTTCTCTCACATCAGAATAATTCAAAAATAGTTAAATATTTTTTTAGTGAATAAAAATACATATATTTTATAACTCATTTCATTTACATCTATATAAGCTCACTACCCCTTACCCATTTCTTATGACCTAGTAACCAGCTAACCTAGAGAAAATTCCAGAAATCATGGCACCCTTCTTTCCACTAGCTTTCATGCTTCTGATAATATCAATACCTCCTATAATATTATATACTGCACTATTAATTATATATCTTATACTGTTAACCTAAATATCCTATATCCATTTGTCCCACAATAGCACATAATTCAACATTTTGATATATACATACATTTGCTTAAGTAAATATAAAACAATCTCCTCTATATTAGATCATATCTCATTAATCCACTAATATCACTCACCTGAGCACCTTTGTAATAACATTATAATCTCATTACCGTTTACTTTTTAATCCTTATATTTGAAAGTCTTATCTAGTATTCAGATATCATATGATGATCTCCAATTAGCATGTTCTAAGTTCATTTTTATATTTCCTTTTTAGAAAACTCACATAAGTACGCATTTTTCGTCGGCTCGTTCCTCACTCATTTTGATTCCTTATATAAATCTATCTATGGCTAACTAGGGTGAAAGAGATCCGAGGACTACTGTTTATTTTCTGGAATAGCGGGTAAAAAGAGGGGTTTAGTCCGGGAAACGTTTATACAAAGATAAAATGAGAACATAAACGTCGAGTATTCGTAAGATCACATAAGATTACATTAAATGATTTGAAGAGTTTCTTAATTTTCTCTAAACATCTCTCTCATTTCTATTACTTGTAACAGGACTACTACCTTTATCAGTTAACCTCTTATAATATAAATGGGGTTTGTTTTCTCTCAATACATATTCTCATGCCAATAAAGCTGCATCAACTATATCTCATCTACAACGCGAATTATTTCACGTCCCTCCCTCAGTGCCCGACTCATCAGGCTACCTGGAGAGTTTTCTTCCTAACAGACTTCGCCTTTCCTCTCCCTGTGTCTGCGAACTCTGCGAAGAGTTTAAGAATTAATTTCCACATCTCTTTTCCGGAGGGGTCTCATTGTGCGATCCGTCATCACTCTTTGCATGGTTATCTCATGGTTGTGGCAATGGTCCTTGTCTCTTATACAACCACCCTTTCTCCCCTATCGGAGTTCAAAGAGCAATAAACAGTGGACAAGCCAATTACTACACCCCTATGTTCCCCGTCGGCGGGCTCGAGCCCCTAGTGTGCCGTATATTTATATATATATTCATCACTCATTACACATTCATCACACTCACAGAGCTTAACATACTTTAAAATTACTTTATATACTTTAACTAACTTGTATCATATTATTATTATCACATAAACATACTAGATTTAAATATCCTAACGCTCTCAAAAGAAGTATTTTTATAATCTATAACTAATTAATCTATTTAAAACTAATGATTATATAATATTTACTAACATTAGCTTATAATCTAGTTTAGCCTAATTGACATGGGAAATAATATTAAAAAATTAATAATAGGTAAGGCAACTATAGTTATATATGGTATTACTGGGAAACCTTTAATTAGTTAAATTTTACAAATTTTGTGCACGTGGAACAAATGTGATTTAAAATAATTATCGTGTATAACAAAACTGCTAGTGTAACAACACAGTATAATGTAACTTTAATACAGGTGAATATAATAACCTGCATAAACAGCTATCAGTTATTTAAGAACAGTTAATCGTGGCACTATGTAGATTGGGATGTTAGATCACTATGGGTCAATGGTGTTATCACAACACAGGGCCTAAGTAACATATGAACTTAATCAATCTCACCTTGGTTATGACTCATTATTATACAAGTGTAGTTTCCTAGCCGTTCAGATAGGGGATATCTGCTCTCATACCGGGTGTCACTATGATACCGGTGACGGATATGATAATATGTTTAAGATAAGTGCATAAGTCTAAGTATTCTGTCAAGATAACACTATATTGTAACGGACATGCGAATCAAAGTAGCCGTACTATTTATATATATATATAACTATTCATTAAGTATATTATATTATATATATATATTATATATATATATATATATATATACAAAGGGTACATGCTCACATTCTATGCTAAACGACTATTACTCTCTGACATTCTCACTTGAGAATAATGTTACATGTTGGATTAGGGTTAAGATGCAACTCGTGGTCGCTAATGACTGCGAAGTATTTAGAAACCCTTTTATCGGAGAATTATTATGCAATATTTCTTGTCATCTTGTCGCCCTACTTTAATTAAAGGTGACTTAATTTTCGATCCTAACACACATATATTAGGATCAATAACCTAAATTTAACTCAGTAAATAAACACTAAATCAAGAAAGTACGTAAAGAAAGAGAGACTTCATCACCCCGATTCTAACTTCTATATATGGGATTTTGTCTCAGCTTCGTTCCCTTTTTACCCATTTTACATTAATTTGGTTGGTTATTAGTATACTCTTCCTTGACAGCTTTCAATGAACGGTCTCAGTAGTATACTATATAATTTATATATCCTGGGTTCTAGTACCATCCCCTATATGTAGAACCTGTTCTTACTCAATACATTTATATGTTCAGTCCCAAATCTTTCGGAAGCCTATTACAACATATTTTATGTCTTTTATACGTGAATCATAGTACATATATGTATGTTTAAAATATCTAAATTTATCTATAGAACTGTTTATGCTTTATTGTACTATTTTATGCTAATTTGTTATAAAGATGTTGTCTCTGGAAGTGGTTTTCCACTTCACAACCCATTTCTGTTTCTTTTCCAAGTGAGTTAGATCTACTTATAACTATACTGTTATATTATGGTGATATATATATTATATTATATATATATTATAAATAAAATTAATAAATTACAACGATTTTTATTGAGCATACATATAGCAATTTTTTAGCAAATAAGACTTAATTCAGTTGTTTGAAATTTAATTAAATATATATACCGTATATATATTACTAATATATATATTATATATTTTATTAAATTTATATATATATATATATATTATATAATATTTAGAATATAAGTTTACTTATTATACTGGGACCCTAACTTATATATAACGTGAGAATACGGGTGTAGGAGGCTCGGGATCAATAAATAAAAATATAGAAATAAATATTGTTCACAGTGATAGTCACTCTATTAATAAATAAATACCTGACATGTTATTAGGGGGCGGAATATATAAAAAAAAATAAAGATAATAAATAAAATAAATAAATAAAATATAAATATAAAATATAAAAATAATAAACCCCCCCATCTCAAAAATAAAAATGTACAGCGGAAAGGAATCCATTTTTGGAACCTGGTAAATTTAATTAGTTAGGAAATATGTAAATAAAAAAAAAAATTTATTGAGTTATTAAACGCTTGTTATGTTTATTATACCATATTATACATGAGTAATATAACTACTATTTTAAGATATGCTCTTATAATTTAAATAATAGACCTTTTCTTAGTTTAAATTATTATTTGTTTTTATTTGTTTTGTGTTGTGTGTCTTAGTTAACTAAAGCAATATAAACCTCACTAGTTGTTCGAGTAGGAGAAAAGGTTCCAAAGTGAAGAGTAACTTTAAGAAACGAAGCTCGCTCCAAGGAGTGAGCCAAAACAAGAGAGTATTGGCACGAGGACTCAGATTACGAGAGTACAACTCCCTGCGAAGACTATCCGCTGTGTCTTGTTACCCCTAGGTGGGTAAAATCTTACGTGGGTTAATGGTGTTGAACTTGTTACAGAAGAGTTGAAAAGTCATTTAAAGAACACAGCAACAAAATCTTTAATGTCCCGGGCAATGTGCAGATGTTCATGCTCGCAATTATGTATGTAATGTTGATGCAGTCTTACAGAAACATCTTGTAATTCACAGTACTTTAAAATTAATTTAAATAGAAATTGAAAATGTTATGCGTCAAAAGGCAAATTAAAAAACACATTCTAGTGAGCTATACAACAAAAGCAAGAATCTTTTTAAATGTTCTGAAGTGTAACTATCAATGTAATCATATATAAGAGTAAGCTTAAAAGCTCAACATGTTAAGCATGGGATGTAAATTATTTAAATGTCATGAGTGCACTATGAATGTAATTACAAGGGAGATTTTAAAACTCACATGCTTAAACATACAAATATAAAATCTATTTAAATTTCTGAATGTAGCTATGAATGCAATCAGAAGGGAAGCTTATAATGTTCATATGCTTAACACAGAAATATATAAAAATTATTTAAATGTTTTGAGTGCAACTATGAAATGTACATGTTAATGTCAGACTTCTAATAAACATCTTCTAATTCACGCAATGTAAATATTATTTAAGTGTACTATTGTAGTTTTTCGACATGTAATCACAAAGGACTTAATAGACATTTATTACGCATTTAAATACAAAGTTACTTAAATGTTCTGAGTGCAGCTATGAGTCTAATCAGAAAGGAAGCTTAAAAAGCCACATGCTCTGAACTGACAAAAGTAAAATTATTTAAATGTTCGAGTGGCAATATGCATGTAATGTGTTGGGCATGTTTCAAACGAGCCTTTAAAAAAGTGGACACATGCCAGAAGCATGTGTAAAACAAGTAAAATTCATTTTAAATGTTTGAGTGTAAACTTAATGAATGTAATCACAAAGGAAAGGCCTACAAACACACTCCATCACTACTTCTCAAGCACAGAATATACAAGAGTGGATTTAGGAGGATGTTTCTGTATAAATGATTAGCTATGATTGTAATGGAGAGAAAAGGAAATTTATAAAAAGTTCATTATGCTTAACGCACCTTTGTGACACTACAAATTATTTTAACGTGCTCTAGAGAGCTGTCACGGTATAGCAGATCCGTCCAATCAAGAAAGTGAAGACTTCGAGAGATGATCAATATGACTCTCAAACATCTGAAACAATATATATAGTAAGAGCTACAGTCCCAGAATATTAAGAATGAAAACGAAATTAGGTAATAACTTTTCGGACCCCCACTTATGTAACTACTATACAGATATTGTGATAGAATTACAAAGATATATACAGTACAACACATAAAAAATAAAGAAACCATAAATCATTACTTTTAGTGATCGATAGGAGTAAAAGCAGGGATGCTAGTTAATAGTGGCTACAATATTAAACGATTAAGAGTTCATTGAATGAACAATGTTGGCATACGAACGAGAGAATATAGGACTTACACAAATAGATGAAAACTCTAAGTGACCTAAACTCTATGGAGTTATAATGTATTGAATATGTTGGGGAATCAATGATATATTCCGGGTACATGATACTGGTTCGGTTGAAGGTGGGTTGTGGACCGATATTATATAAAGGGAAAAGTTCTCTAGAAGGCATTCCTCAATAGATAGATATATACTTACACTAAATGTCCGTTAATACTTTGGATACTAAGGTTAATTAAGAGTGTCTATTTTCAATATAGTGATCTATACCGAGTGATTTCATTTTGATAAATATGATTTAGCTTTTTCGATATTATCTCTTAGTCCACATTCGATTGTAATCATAGATATAAAATGTACGTATAAATAATTTAAAAAAAAATAATATTTATCTAAATGATTCTTTACTGCATATAATGGCTCAAGAGATCACTCTAATAGATATATATATATAATTAATATAAAAATTTAATATTAATAATGTGCTAGATAATAATATTAATATACTATTATATTATTATATATTAATAGTATATATAGTATATATATATATATATATATTGTCAGCCTCACTTAAGTAATGATAAAGAGTATATACCTACTATATCAATATATACTGAATAAATAACTATATACAAAGGCTTTAACCTATATGGGGGGATAAATAGTGAGTATATTATAATATTAGTATATATATACATTGCTGGGATATATATATATGCTGGTACTCCAGCCTTAAATATTATAGTTGCGAAATAATAAAATGTTAAATATAAATAAATAATAAAATTAAAAAAAAATCATTAAGCTCTAAAAACTATATGCATATTATACATATAGGGTATAAATATAATGGAGATAATTAACATTTTATTATATTATGGGAGTAATCTACTGGTAATATAATATATTTAAATTATGAGTATTATTATATGTGAATAAATGTTAAATAAAAAATAAATAATATATAAATATTTATATATATATATATATATATATATTTATATATAATATTATAAACAAAAAATTTTTTTATTGTGAGTATATTAGTAAATTATTAGTTAAAATATAATATTAGAGTAGATAATAATAGACTATTATTTTAGTAAGACCTTTTATTAACGTATACTCGTTATAGTTTATAAATATATCTAGGACTAGTTATATATATTTACTTTATATTAAATATTTGTATTTATTTTATAATTTTATTTAATAAGGAATTAACTCTATATATATACCAAGTATAAGGTATATATATATATATATATTTAAATTATTATTAATTAAAAATAAATAAAAAAATAAATAAAACCAGACATCCAAGATGGTAAGCTATGAAGAGTCTCAGGTATAGGTCCTCTCGGCTTTATATACCGTAGGGATAATATACTACTGGGTTAAGTGATAACTATATATTTTACCTATTATAATTAGTGATCTCGCAGATTCATTCTTCTTGTACACGCACTCCCGGCTTCGGATGCGGATTGTTTGTAGTTTTTAACATAGCGCGGCGGAATCGTTGATTGCGGGCCGATGTTGTGAGTGAGTTATTCTATGCCCTCCCCCGACGGTGTAGTATTTAATTATATATATATAAATATATAGATATATATATAAACGTTATATATATACTCACCCACTATATAATTATTATAGTATGTATTTTACCTGTACGGTACTTACGTGAAGCCCTACATATTTTGCTAGGTGAGTGAGTGTAAATATTACTTTTACATAATAATTATATACATATATATATTATATTAATATATTATATAAATATATTATTATATATTATATATTATATATATATATATATATATATTACTAATACCTATAATAATATTATAGTATATATATAAATATATTTTTATTTATTTATTTATTTACGGTATTTAATATATATATATAGTCATATATATATATATATATTAAATATTATATATATATAGATAGTATATATTATAAATAAAAAATAATATAAAAAAAAATATATATATATATATATATATATATACATATATAATATATAATATATATTATATATATCTATATTATATATATATATTATATATATATGTATAATTTTTATTATATACTATATATATATAGGGCTCGAGCTTCCCCTCCAAAAAAAAAATAGCCAATTGCAGGTTTGTTTAAATTTTTTTTTTTTTTTTTTTACATTTCGTTAATAAATTTTACAAGGATTCCAAAATTGTATTCCTTTTCCCTGTGGCTATTGTAGGTTTTGAGATATGTTTTTTTTTTTTTATTTTTTTTTGGGTTTTATTGTTTTTTTTTTTTGTGTTTTTTTTTTTAATAGGAATTAACCGCACTAAAATTTTTCCAGGATTTAACATGTATTCCTTTTCCCTGTGCTATTGTAGTTTGTGAGATATGGATTGTGGCTCTTCGCATCTTAGAGGCTGGCATAATATATTAATAATTATATATCTATATATATATATATTATATATATAATATATATATAATTTAATATATATATAATATATATATATATAATTTATATAATATATATATATAATATATTATTATAATATATATATATATAATAGTATATATTATAATATATATATATATATATATATATATATTATATATATATATATATAATTATATATATAAGAGCACCCCCTTGCACAAGAACCACGAGCCTTCATGTATAATATATATATATATATAATATATATATATATATATATATATATATATTATTTATTTTATTATATATATATATCATATAGGTATATATATATATAATATAATATAGGTATATATATATATTATAGTATTATATATAGATTATTTATATTATATATATTATTATATGTATTATATATATATAGTATTATCTACTACTACTACAGGGGGGTGAGGTCAAAAAATATATATATAATATATATATATAATATATATAATATATATATATCAATATTATAGTATATATATATATATATATATATATATATATATATATATATATATATATATACAGTTATTATATAAGTGATATTTATAATAAGTTATATACTATATATGTATTAGCACGGTTTAAGCCACGATCATCAATTAATTTAGGCAGAATATGGAGGTTGTTCGATGATGTTATCGGAGTTTGCATTTGCAATGTGCAAAGGAACATTTGCAAACAGCTTGGCAGAGGGTGACGGGACGTTAGCAGACGCGGCGTAGGCAACTTAACGAGGTGCGGGCGTCCACAGCACCTAAAAGTTTAGCTGTGTTCACTCATCCCTCCAAAACCTGTAGGTCTATCTCTTTATTTTTATGTAGAAATGAGATTCTGTTACAATGGATTATATAATTAATTATGAGTGTATTTTATTGTCGATATTCACCTATTAGTAATTTAATTAGAAATTCAATAATATTATAAAAGAAGTATTAGTTGTGCTTTAGATAAAACATTACAATTTTTTCTGTCTTTTTATCTGCTGAGTATATATACTTATAAGGTTACCTATACTGTTCTTACACTCATGTTTATTCACCTCTATGCATGTACTCTATAGTATTAACCTAGTCATAAATACTATACTCACATGGACAAATTATCCGTTGGTTCGGGATAAAGATGTAAAACAAAATTGTTACTGAATAATACGTAGTTGATAAAACGTTGCATAGGAAATCTTGCTGTCCTACTATACTATATATCACATACGTTAGGTGTCATTTATGATCATAAGTGAAGACGTATATATCACATCACATCGACTCTGGAATCATCTAGTTATATTGGAGAGGAGCATAGGCAGAAGAAGACTTGAATATTTCTACTCTGCAAGATATAATAGGTTCGAACAAAGAGTTATGGGTGTAAACATTTTTTCAAGTCTGCATATATTCATAATAATATTTTGAATCTCCTAATACATCATGATGGATGGAATATCAGATATAAGTATACAATATACTATTTGTATAATTCTTATTGTCTATAGTAGGCTGAGGTGTGTAGGGAGAGAAGGTTGGTGGGGTGCTATATTACACGTTGGGGTCTGATCGATGACCTTATACGTAGCTTGTATCAATTATATTTGCTCATTAACTCAGATATTCGTTTGTGCTCGAAACACGTAAAAATTATAATGCGTGTATAGGTTTTATTCAAATTTATACTCTATTCATGAATTTCTTATTATGAAAATAAATATTCTTCTAGTGAATTCTGTATTGTATATTC
This sequence comes from Trachelipus rathkii, assembly GCA_015478945.1. Lineage (NCBI taxonomy): Eukaryota > Metazoa > Arthropoda > Malacostraca > Isopoda > Trachelipodidae > Trachelipus > Trachelipus rathkii. The sequence continues at coordinate 33,776 of JABUQX010018584.1, forward strand.
TAAATTACTATAATAGCGATTAAAGTTTCAAAATAAGGTACCTTTAATGGAATTAAATTTTTGTTATCTTTATATAAGGTAAGTAATGGCGAATTTCATAATATATGAATGTCATATTCGGTATTTGGACAGTTTAACTTATCTACAATCTGTGCACACTCAAAGTGACCTGAAGATTTATATTTATACTATGCCTTACCTTTAGAAGGTTACAATAGCAGTACCACATCACTAAGTATAACGTATACAGTAATTTTAGTTGCTACTCTTTTTGGTATCTTAACTCAAACGTATGGGCCAATCTAGAGCTTATTAATGATATATGCACACTACTATACTAGTATACTGTAAGTCACTAGTCTCATCATATGAGATTTCTTATGTCTTTCATAAAGTACCTTCCATAACGGCGTTATTGTTCTACGCTTTAACGTTTTATTAATAACATCTTTTTCTCGTCCTTCTCTACTCAACCATCTCTTCTCTTTCATCTCTTGACAGATGTTATCTAACAATGGCCTACATGTCAGCTCATTCACAGGTATCTTTAATGGTATTCACACCTCGCCTATAGTTTCTAGTAGAACTAGACTGTAGAGTATAATATGAGTACGATATTATGTGAAGTATATATGTTTGGTAATTATAGTCACGTTTATTCACTCTTCAAATATGGTTGTCGCTATTACAATATACTTAGTCATGGTTCAATGGATTGGATATATATAACTGGCTCAGTGTCGCATTAATATTAGTAACCGTAACATTGTACTATATCTGATTGATTCCTCATCTCACATTATGGAGAGCAAGACTTGTGTGCACTAACTGCGATCACACCGCGAGATCGCTCTAAAAATTAACATCTTCGCATGAAATACCGAGATGGCGACAGATAATGACAAATATATTGTATTAGTTAGATAATCAATACTCTGCATTGTACTATATACTATCATATTTACTTGAAGTGGTTTACTATCTGCTGCAGCGATGTCTCGCGAAACGTTCTACTCTTCTGATTAACATGTAATAATACGTGCTACATCTCATAAATATCATACCGCACACTCTTATTCGAATTGTACCTATATCAATATGCACTTTTATTCTATTATCAGTCTTTTACGATTTCCACATACTTACACGCTATTAATCACTTATTCTATACAAACATTCTTTATTATTTCTCTCACACATAATATTCTCAGACAATTAAAGCTCATTTAAATAATTGTGTAGGACCTGCCTAGCGCTTGAACCATAATTTTCACATTTAGTGTGTTACGCACTCAACGGTAGGCTAATATATTGGTTGGGTGATTGCCACTCTGGAATCCGTATTTTATCAAATATAGTATATAGCATGGATTGCGACTCACACGGATTGTTTAAGGCATGCATCATGACAGATACCTATATACATGTACTATCTTTTATGGTTCTTCTATCATTTCACATACTCATATTCCTTATTTAGGCTCATTCAGTCATAGTAACACGTGAGTAAGAATCTTCTCTAGGTATCTTCTGAAAGTGTCTCTGATATCGAATAAAAGCAAGAATCGAACAGGAGTTTATGAATTAATCTGAGAGTAGTAGTATATAGTTACACTATATATGAGTTTCATCATGATATCTGGATTCATTGATTGAGGGTGCTCATTAGGAATCGTCGTTCTTTTATCGTTATCTCTCTTCTATTCTTTTACTTCATTCTGCTTTGTTTTTGTTACCAAGATATTGGGAGTGTATATGAAGTTTGCGTAACGAGCATCGTGAAAAATTAGGAAAATACGTCAGTAAGGGAATGAAACAGTTGTGTACGCATAGTTCCCGAAAAGTAACAGCTCCAGCGAGTTCCAGTAGAGCCTTGTGTCCAAGGCCCTCTGCAATGAAATTCGGAGTTCAAGGTTGTGGCGCCTAGATGAGAAATCATACTCGAGCCAAGGTCTGCGTTTTTTTTCGCGCGCGCGCCTTTTGATCCGCAGCTGGGCCCGGATATGCAGGCGTTCGCACGTCTGCGTGGGGCGGATTCGCTGTTTCACGCTCGCACGAAACCGCCACGCCCACTGCCACGGTCCGGGTGCAGCTTCTCGCCCTCCCGCCTGTTATCGCCTCGTCTTGTGGTCATTGAGGAGAAGGGAGTTTATCCCCTACTTCACCCCCATTTCTTAGCCTAGTTGTGATTACTTAAATTTTTCCCTACTCCCATCCTCTTAACCGCTTTTGGTGATATATACAAAATACCCGCTGTTACATGCACACGGATATGTTATGAGAATGTTACAACATTCTTCTTATAATAAAATTTAAAGATATTTTCATTAAAAAAACCCCCCAAAAATCGTAGTAAAATGTAGTATGTTTGATTAATGCATAATGCATAATGGCATTATGCGTTAATGCATTATATGCATTAATGCAATTAATATGCTTTATTGCAATTAATTTAATGCCATAATGCATTAATCGCATTAATGCATTAAGCAAGTAAAACAACAGTATGTTATACCAGATGATGTTTTACTACACCCTGTGATAACTAAAAATTCTTCAGATTTTTATAAATATTACTATTATTATTATTATTATTATTATTATTATTATTATTATTATTATTATTATTATTATTATTATTATTATTATTATTTTATTATTATTATTATTATTATTATTATTATTAAAAAAATTTACTTCGCAATTTATTGCAAAGCACAACTTACTTTTTCAAAGTTTATTTTAAAATAATTTGGATTTGTTTTTATTCACCTTTTAAAGAAAAATAAATAAAATAAAATGGAGGGAAAAGGAAAGAGTAGTATGAAATAATTTTTATTTAAGTGTTCGACATGAACGAAATAATAATAGTTTTAATTTTATTAATAAATTAAAGAAGGACCAGAGAAAGAGATAGGATCTAATTTTTGCATATGTATATATATATATATATATTATATATATATTAATAATATAATATATATATATATATATCTATAATATACTATATAATATTTATTATAGGTTATAATTCTGAGTGTAAATTAAAGAAAAAATAGATAACAGATAAAAGGACGCTAAATAAAAAAAAAAAAATCAAAAATTAGTAAAAAAAAGTCGACAAAAAAATCAAAGTATAAAAAAGAGATCACAAAAAAAACATTAAATCAAAATATATCACCAGTAAGTGTATCACGCCCTGATAACTTGGAGTCGATGGTTCGAGCACTCACCGAGTATGGAGGTTTGCGCTTAGTTGAGGTATGCTGAACTCTTGATGGAATTCAACAGTGAATTCCCACTACATGTTATGCTCTTTATCCTCATATCGGGGACTCTACTTCCCTGTTGCTCGTGGTTGGATCAATTGAAAGGGAGATGCAATCAGTGGCAGCCCTGGTCTTCCACCCATGTTATGGTCGGTTTCCGCACAGGATTGAACTACAGTATGTGAAATGGCTCTGCTGTAGCGTGGTTCTTTTATCTGATGAAGTATCTCGTTATCATCCGTTCAACGCCGGAACCTTCCAGATCACGGTCCTTAAGTTTCGTTCTACATCCTTCACTCATCTTATCGCCTATTTTTTGTCCATGCCTTTCGAAAGCTAATATTCTCAGCGTTTCCTATTCAGGGCGTTAGCCTTTGGTTTTCGTATATACGAAAGGTCCATCTCTCTTTCGTCAACGTATGTCGTGATTGGGCTGTACATCACGAAGCTGTCAGCTGTTACATTAGGTCCTAACTCATCGGTAAGGTTACCGAGGAACTGTACTACAGTCAGGTGGATCACATAATCTTTCTCTCCTGCCAATAAAGACAAGTCTGTCGGTATCGCAGTATAGAACGCCGTTGCCAAGTTTAGAAGTCCATACAATTCCATACGTGCGTAACATGTGGTGAATGCAGCTACAGCAACATTTGTAGCTTTAGCCGTCTGATTCGCGTAGTCAGTATGCGTCACCTCGACAATATGATGTTCTCCCGCTACAGTGATATTGCGTATTTCCAGATCGGCTCTATTCATCAGATCCCACACTTGCTCGTAGCTTGAGCAGAGAATATCCTCATTACGTGGAACCCGTTGTGCTAGCTTCCCCCAAAGAGAGTTCAGAAAGAGTTTAGCTATGTATCGCATGCATGGGTTAGGCTTGATGTTATCAGGATTTAAAATGACGCCTTCGATTCTCTTGAAATCCGCCAAGAACTGGTGAAATTCAGGTGATGACTTAGATGGGACACCGTCAGGAAGGCCCGAAGCTTCAGTCTTCCACTTTAGAAAGGTTTCCACATATTTGCTGAAGATATCATCAGACTTTTTGAATTGCCAGATTTCATAAAGTTTCTTGATTTTATATCCCTTCAGCAGAGCAAGTTCTAATTCAGGACTACAGTAGACACCCTTAAGCATCCGCTGGTTATCAGTGTGCCTGCATTTACCTTCATAACCGGTTTCACTGCATGTTCGACACAGCGTGAAGATGAGTCGGTCTTCATAACGCCCGGGCAATACAGGGGTGTATAGCTCCGTTGGGGGCAGTATGCTTACGTATGATAAGCCAAAGTATGTGGTGTTAATATCTTTCACGAATTCGTTAATCGAGGGCAACTCACGACCTGTGAGTTCCCAAATATGAAAGCGATTTACAGTTTTTTTGAAAAGGGTAGAGAGGTGAAATCGAGATAGTGGAGTTTCACCCCCTCCGTAGGGGGATAGTAAAAGTAATACGAATGTTCAGTGCGTCAAACTATGAGCGTCGCCCACAACCAGAAGTCGTTTTGCTTTCATTAACCTCTGTTGGCTTGTTTACTATTATCGATATAATTTTCACCTGTCCTTAGCTCGTTCCGAAACTGTTATTTCACACACCGTTTCATCTTATCTTGTCCATTCACGGAACCACAATTAAACTCGAAACCAGCGTTCGTATAAATCGCGTTCCGTGCATTGGTCGCAGTGTAACGATCGAGCTGGAGATCACCAATCTTGTCAGAGCATATCATGCTCTGGTGTCCGTGCCAACACAGCATGAGGGAAATACAACTTTCCTTCATAGGGGGTCGGATTGTCTCGGATGGGCCCCCTCTATCATTAGCTTAATCATTGCTATTGATGTTAATTGTTTTTGAGTAAAACAGAAGACGTCACCGTTAATAGGGATGTATTCTTCATCAGGTATCTCCAGATAGCCGTCGGTTTGTATTGGAATCTATTCTTTATACTCTTGAATTTTTTTTTTTTTTTTTCTTTTTTTTTTTTTTTTTTCGCTCCCCGCCATTTGATGTTCATTCGATCGGCTGTGTACAATCTCCATAAAGGTTTACGCCATTAACCCCTCGAACGATAATTTCCCTCATCGGCTCGACTATATGAGGCAGTGACTTCTGAGGCATGAACCACATCTTAAAAATCGTAAAACAGAGGGATGCTATGGTTGCACATTCATCAAGACAATCAATTTTATAATCTCGTAGGAATATGCCCCTGAACTTTTCAAAACTGCTGCGTAAAATGTTCACATCCTGGACACAGTATGCGGTACATTCGGCTTTGATATCATACTCCTTATTGTTAAAGTTATTATACCATTTTTCAAAGTCGTCCTTCTCGATGTCACCCATGCGGTCTACTTCAAACATTTGTCGTGCAGGGATTCGATCCTTATAATTCAAGGTATCTGCAGTCAGGAATCTGTAAGGGAAGAATCCCTTAACCAAGTCACCTTTAAGATCCATGCACTTAGGTAACTTCTTCAAGGCGCAAGGCATGAACAGTAGGGTATCTTTGAAATAAATGTTACGATTAGCAGTCAACGTTATGATTTTGGTCCCTCTCTTCACAGGATTGGAAGAGATGATATTGGCTCCAGGACGGGCTAACAGTTTGCTATACACGAATTGTGTATCGAACTTCCCGCCGTTGTGTGCAGGAACAACTATTTTGGCTTTCTTATGGGATTCTGAGAACTTGAAGAGATAATTGATGAATTGGTCGACGAGGCATCTCTGATGGTCTCCTTCAGCTTCTAAATCCAGATTAAAGATCTCCAGCCGCTTGGTTCCACACTCCACGCACTGATCATTACCAAGATCTTTCTCGCCACATTCATAGCACACCAGCATGCTCACTAGAAGATAGGGCACCATGTCAGTAACAGTACGATTGTTGCCATCTATACGCTGGTTATTATTGAAGGTTTCAATGTCATAGTAGAAGGTGTAGACCTGCTTCTTCTTCAATGTCGCAGCATTAGGGATCTTAATCTTCTTCATGTAACATTCATGTTTATCCCCGTTTGCCCCATACTTTTCGTCGCATACGCCGCAATGGATACGCGTACAATCATGCTGGTGGTTGCCTTTCTTGTCAGCCATCATTATCTCATCACACAGTGAACACACTCTGAGTTTCTTGCATGTACGTTCTTTGTGTAGCCTGAGACACTCATCATTGTAGAAGTTCCTGTTACATGAATCGCAATGTAGAAGTATCGCCTTAGTCCCTGGTTTCCCTTTACACTCGTAGGTCAAGCACTGCGTGCATCTATATTCCGTGCACTCGTCGTTTAAATGTTTAGTTATATGGTCCGTGAAGCTATAACAGAGATTACAGAGAATGGAACCTTTAATTATTGTTGCATCTACACTGCCTATGGCGAGTTTAATGGTGTCTTTTGGGAACGGGTAGTAGTAATGCGTGTTCACTTTATCATACCCTATTATATACAACGGCCGACTTCTATCCAGTTCACGCGGCTTGAATACTATTTCAAGGATGTGCTGTACAGTATTAGCGAAAACGAATATACCGCATTTCAGGTGTTTTTCTATTTTCGCAAAATGTTCAGGTGTTATGGGTTCTTCATATTTCAGCCCGCAACCATCAGCAATCTCCCCCCCCTAGTTTAACTAATGCACCAGGGGTAAATCTACTTATTGTAGTTACATAATTGCTGCCTGGTACGGGGGGTGGCAGGGTGTGGAGTTTATGACAAGCGGCTATTGCTCTGTAGCCGCATCCGATACTGCTTTTGGCGTGTCTGTCGTCGTCCTTTTACGGATTTGGATTTCGTTAATGCGGTCACTTATAAAGTTCACTGATGAAGGAACGATAGGCCCATTACCTGACGGTTTACGCAATACTTGCACCTCAACGTCGAACTGATTAAACAAGGCCTTATCACCCGATTGGAAAGCCTTTAACAATCGATCAGCTAGATAACGGGCTAGATGCGCAGTACTCATCATTCTGTAGGGAATACGAACGAAATATTCATTGTTATTGCGACCTTGGAATGTGAACCACACCCGTACCCCGTATTGCTGGTGAGTTACTTCACGTCGCAGGAATGTTATTACACTTTGTATAACCCCTAAGAACACATCATTAATATCCCTTCCCTCTCTGAATACGCCCTGCTCGTCAATTCTGACTCTATAGCGGTGGGTGTCAATTATACCCGAGTTCCTCGTGGAGGCGATGCTAGTGACATTGAGTAACTCAGCAGTGAAAGGGAGAGGTTCAGGCTCGCTCGATGGCCCAGCTACAGCTCAATCATCAACAGCTCGACCTGAGCGGTTGCTTTTTAGAGCCGATGAGGTATTCACATTCTGAAGGAAAAAGAGAGAGAGAGAGAGAATATAAGTACTTTGAATAATTTCCATCATATAGCAGTAATAATAATAATAATAATAATAATAATAATAATAATAATAATAATAATAATAATAATAATAATAATAATAATAATAATAATAATAATAATAATAATAATAATAATAATAATAATAATAATAATAATAATTTCTATCAAATAATAGCAGTAATAATAATAGTAATGATACACATTTGGAAAAACACAATGTAGACTCACCGATGAGTTCGTACTGGGAATATTCGCTCCAGTGGATGGGGAAGTGGGGGGTGGGCCTGTAGCCTCACGTGGCGGCGAAGCTTCATCTCTAGCTTTATCATTCCGCTCTGGACGACCACATTTAAAAGGTGCACGGTCATTCATGTTCTGCCGAGAAAAAAAAAGAGAACAAGAAGAACATAAATACTTTGAACAACTTCTGTCAAGTAATAATAATAATAATAATAATAATAATAATAATAATAATAATAATAATAATAATAATAATAATAATAATAATAATAATAATAAATAATAATAATAATAATAATAATAATAATAATAATAATAATAATAATAAATAATAATAATATAATATATAATAATATATAATAATAATAATAATAATAATAATAATAAAACAAGCCCGAGTTATTTAAAACTCTGAAATAATTTCAGTTAACATCAATGCTGGTAATAATGTTAATAATAATAATAAAACAAATTCAAATTATTTAAAATCGTTGAAATAATTTTAGTTGATAATAATAAAATAATAATAATAATAATAATAATAATAATAATAATCAAATAATAATAATAATAATAGATATATAATAATGAATGGATCAATAATGTAATAATGATAATATAATATAAAGATAATAATATATAATATATAATATCATAATAATAATAATAATAATAATAATAATAATAATAATAACTCGACTTACAACTACGTAGAACGGTTTCATCTTTTTAAAATAATAATAATAATAATAATAATAATAATAATAATAATAATAATAATAATAATAATAATAATAATAATAATAATAATAATAATAATAATAATAATAATAATAATGAT
>JABUQX010018584.1:65000-70046 GCA_015478945.1 Trachelipus rathkii
CCTCTCTTCATCATCTTCTTCCACTTCTCCTCCTCTCTCTGCTCTCTCGTCTGCTCTCGCGAATTTCTCTCTATATCTCCTATGTTCTGTCAATATCTCTTCAACCTACTATGTCTCTCTCCTCTCATCATTTCTCCTACTTAATCTCCTCTGCTCCCCTCTCCTCCATCCTCTCTCTCTCTTCTCTCTCTCCACCCTCTCTCCTCTCTCTTCCTCCTCGTCTCTCTCTCTCTCTTCATCTCTCTCCCTCATCCCCAATCTCGTAAAATCCCCCCTCATCTCCCAATTTCATCCCGCATCATCATAATCCTCATTACTAACATAAAGTACCTCACCTCTAGCTCTTACCTTGTCAATTATTCATTAAAATCTTCCTACCATTCTCTCTCCCTCGCTCTCTCTCTCCTATTCCTATCCTCCATTTCCTCCCCTCTCCTCCTATCACTACTTACTCTACCTTAAGCCTATATTACTATCTTATTTACTCACATAAACACCTATATATATATTCACTCTACTACACTATACTCCTATATATTACTTATCTCACAGGACTATCTGCTTACTCACCTTATTCTCATCAATAATATAATATAAATATTATCACGTATAGTACTCATATATACTTATTCTATATAACATATAATAATATAGAAATTATTATATTATTAAAAATTCTTGTCAATAATGTTAACACTGAATCACTCCATTCTATGCTCTCTCTTCATCTCCATCCTCTTCTTTCCCTCCCACTCCCTCTCCCCTCCTCCTCCCACTCTATCCCACTTCCTACACTCCGTCCTCTCTGCCCAGCTCCTCCTCTCGCTATTCCCCTCTCCATACCCATCCAACACTCCATCTCTCTCTCTCTCCTCACCAAACTCGTACTTCAATCCTCTCCTCTCCTCCTCACCATTTCTCCAACAATTCTCTCTCTATAATCTCACTCAATGTTCCTTTCGTCTCATCTCTATTTCTATAATTCTCTTCCCGACTTCTTCGCTTGCCAATGATCTAACAATGATATCAAATTCATAATACAAAAATAATCCCTCCATCTCCCCTTCTTTCCCACTCCTAAGCCTCCCCTCCTACGTCCTCCATCTCTCTCTTCGACCACCTCTATTTCCTCTTCCCAACCCACTCCTCTTCTTAACACCTCCCTCCTCTCACACATTTCCCAACCTATTCCCCACCATTCACTTTCATATCACTCCCTCTCCTTTCTCCTCTTAAACCTTCTACCCCCCCCTCCACCTCAATCCCCTACCAACCCACGACAAATTATATCAGACTAACTCCTCTACCCCCCTCGAACAACATTCGTAACGCCTCCATCCTCTATATAATAACACACATAATCCAATACCCCTCCCCCTCCATCTCACCTCATATACAATCACTCTGAACCAAGCCCCAACTAATCACTCTATCAACAACAACTCTCAACTGACTTGCTCCATATCATTCTCCCTACCCCAAATTCTGACATAATCTTCCCCATCCCCTCTCGCCACTCCCATTCATATCTTCCTAATTAAACCAAATATTCATACTCCGCCCAACCTCCCGAACACATATTCTCAAAACTCACGTCCTAAAAATTCCTCCTCTCTCCTCTCCTCCTCCTCCTTCCAATTGAGTTTGTACATAATCATAAAAACAAACCCACCATCCCCCTCCCCCCCCAAGATCACTAACCCATCATTCATCCCTCCTCAACTCTACCTTAACAAGACATAACCTCATCTCCACACCTCCTCCTCATTAAACTATTCCTCCCCCCGCCCTCCCTTCCCCATCACCCCCAATCATCCCAACTGTCCAAATCCACTCCTCATCCCCTTCAGCCTCAACCTCAGCAAACCACACCTCTCCTCACACATTTAACTCCCACTCTCCCCTCTCAATCCCCTCCTTCAATCCTCTCTCACACTTCATCACAACGCACTTCTAATAAATATACCAATCTCTCTCTCATCCGTCTCTCTCCCGTCTCTCCTCTCCTCCTCTCTCTCTCTAACCTCTCTCTCTCTTTTACGAAGGTGTTGTAAAAATATATTTTATAAGATAGAATGATACACGTCAAAAAATAAGGCTGCGGAGCTGCCGGATTTCTTTGCCGGCTACGACTCCGACTCCGACTCCGACTCCGACTCCGACTCCGACTCCGACTCCGACTCCGACTCCTACTCCGACTCCGACTCCGACTTTAGGTTCATCACTTTAAAATTATGAGGCTCCAACTTCGAATACGGCTGCGGATCCACTTATTATGCTGAAATTTTTTCCTGGATTTTTTTTCGGCTTAATTCAAAAATATTTTGTTCCACCTTCGGCACAATGAAAAATTTTTGGGGGGTCAAGCTCTTCCCCAACATTGTGAATCCTCGGTTCTGGTCCCAGCTCCAACTCCAACTCTATCAAAACATTATGAATCTTTAGCTCCGGTTCCATCAAAACATTGTGAGTCTTCGGCACCGGCTCTGACTATACCAAAACATTGTGGATTCTCCGTCTGTACCAAAACATTGTGAATCCTCAGCTCCGGCTACGCTGCGGCTCCAACTCCATTTATATCAAACAATTGTGGATCCTCGGCTCCGGCTTTATCAAAACGTTCTGGATCTGCGGCTGCGATTGCAACTGCGGCTGCGGCTGCTGCGGCGGCTGCGGCTGCGGCTGCTGCTCCTGATCTACCAAAGCATTTCGAATCTTCGGATTTGGCTCCTGCTATATAAAACCATTGTAGATTCTTGGCTCCGGCTACGCAGCGGTTCCAAATCCCTGGTTAAAAAGATTAATTAAAAATCAGATATTTCGAATAATTTTGAATTAAAAGGAACATTTATTTTGAAGACAAGAAATATGGCACAGAGTCAGGGTTTGATCCCTCGTACGCATTCTAGGTAACAATTACCTAGAGAAATTCCACTCCATGAATAGGACTATTCTCGCGAGGTGTGAACTTTATGTAAAATTAATAGATAATATTAATAATATATTATAATTTATATAATAATATATAATAATAATATATAATAATAATAAATAATAAAATAATAATAATAATAATAATAATAATAATAATAATTAAAAAACGAAAATTTCTCTTAAATATATATATATATATATTATATTATAATATAGTATATTATATAATATCTATTAATAGTATATATATATATATATAGTCATATAGATTATAATTTACTATATATATGTTATATATATATTATATATTAGTATGTATATACTATTATATATAATATATAGTATATACAGAAGATAAACACCACCGCTCACTGGGCAGAGCCCTAAAATCTAGGAGGGGGGTGAACCTCAATATAACATCCGAGCATGGACGAAGCCAAGCCCAAGGAGAGATAGCTCACATTACTCGTCGTCCCGACCAGTTGCGGAACCTGGAACGCCTCGCTTTGGTTAGGCGATAGCTTTAACACGAGCTACCGTGGGCTTTAGTATAATAATATAAATATTATATATATTATAATATATTATATCTATAATACTATAGTAATATATAGTATATATATATTATATATATATATTTTATATTATATATATTGTTATAGTTACAAAAACATCACAAGATACACACGTTGGTGCGTATTGGGTTGTGGGCATTATATACATCTAATATCATTATTAATCATTACAACTGGCCAACAAAGATTTGCAGGCAAACATCTTGAAGTATTTTATAGGTAACTTGGTTCCTCTGATTCCGATGATGACGCACCTGCGTTTTTCCTAGATTGGCTCTAGTTTTTGTGATACGATACAACAGGGTGGTCACAAAAATACATTAATAACAACAATTTTATGTTTCTAAATTTTTCTACGTAATTCCCCACATGAAAAAGAAAAAACAATTAAAAAAACGAAAGATATAATATCAAATTGTTTTATGCGTAATACAATAATATGCTAATGGAGACAAACAGTGCAATTAAGTACATGAAGATCCACAATTAATGCCATTCCAATCGCTGGTCTAATGTGATTGTCGTTCTGTGTTGCGAGAATGTGGACATCGACGTTGATAGGCTCCACACAATAGTCTGTCATACATGATGTTGTATTCCCATCTTCTTGGTAATCCTTCTTCCATTACCTTGCTATCTTGATGGAACTCGTCACCTCTGTTCCTGGCACTATAACATGCTAGGATTATTCGGAAACCGATCATAAGTGACTAGGTAGAAAGTGACTTTTATGCTCATTATTAGCATTCAAAATTTTTGAAGTCTGAAGCATTTTCTGTACGAGTTCTAAATGAACATGTGGGCAGATTTTATGGGTGCCTCAAAAAGTTTCCTGACACCAGACAAACCTTTCCATGCAGATGCTTCAATATTCAGTCATGGCATTTATGAAATTGTCTATCCTTGATGATTTGGCGAATTTGAGGGCCCTCTAAAGATTCCAGCTTTGAGTTTCTCCATATATTTCTAACCCTGGAAAAATCTGCAAATATATTTTGAAATATTTCATTATCTTTGTTTAGGGCCCTAACAAATTGCTTCATTAGTCCTAGTTTTGTGTGGAGTGGTGGGAAAATATTTTTCCTTACTGTCAACCGTGTTTGTTATTGATATTTGTGCACCTACAGTCTATTGTTCCCTAGCAGGCATACAACTTTTTCCCAGTGGTCTTCTTTAGCCCTACTATCCCACAAGGCTATCTGAAACCTAAAGGGGACCTTAGCATATTCCTGTTTGCTGCCAGTAAGTTGTTTGACCACTTTTCAATCTCAGCAACTATATAAGACCACTGGTGTTCTTTTAAATCTATAAGCTTCTGCAAAGATCATTTCTTATATTTTTCCAATAATTCCTTTTCAGTTTTGTTTGAGTGACCTGTTGGATTCAGATGCATAACTAGTTGCCATTGTATCAATAAACACACTTCCAAAGTTCCTTCTCGTTGAACTTCATATACAAACCGCCAATCTTTCTGGTGCGGTATTTAAGGTACCCATTTTTGAGTAAGGGTAGTCCAGTGGATGGTTCTACAGTATTA
>JABUQX010018585.1:0-10000 GCA_015478945.1 Trachelipus rathkii
GATGGAAATAATAGAAATAAATATCATAATATTTGTATTTATCTGTGAAGAATAGAATTCTATATTTATGTTTTTATGATTACGATAATTTTTTTTCACTAAGTGGGCTGGCTTTGTCTAATATTCCTTTCTGTTTTAGTGCCTGAGTAACAAAAATAGATAAGGGTGAAGAATGTGTTGCCAAAACTTAATTCAGGAGTATAAGTTTTTGAGGCCTCACTGATACCATTCAATATTACTTATATATATATATATATATATATATATTTATAAACATGATTGTATGTTTTTCACCAGTTTTCAACTACATGATTATTGTATGTCTGTAGTCGAGGCTTTTCTATAAGGACAATTTCAAGCATAAATGTTTCTTAAAAGATTCATCAAACTACATAAGTTATACATTAATTATCATGTTAGTAGATATTATCATATGTAATATTTAAAAATACTTCAATACATATGAAATATTTCTTTACATTTATATTTTTTTAACTACTTAGGAAAAAAAATCTTTCCTACTGTACAACACACATCAGCAACAGCCACCCATGTTAATTTGATATACTTAATTAAGTCGAACAAAAACTTTCAACTCATGAACGACTCTAAAATATGTCAACACCTCTTCCAGCTACTCCTAAGAAAGGTTCATTCGGTGAACATTTAGAATCAAGCGCCTCATCTATCGTTTTTAACGTCATTGATCTGGATGGAAGGTATGATATAGATATAGAAAAGAATGAAAAGATATTTAAGATAGAGGATTGAACAGGTATGATACGCGAGCGTAGCGTGAAAAATTCAAGAAAAGGTGGAGGAGGGGTTCAACATGAACTTGCACATTACAAGTTCAATAATAGACATGCAATTCAAAGACCTGGGTCGTAGTCACATTCACTGTCACAGGTATAGGTGATTTGCAGGTTCCTGATTTAGGAGATCTGCATAAAAGAGTGAGCAAAATTTATTGAATATTTGTGATAAATTTTTATTATTATTAAAATATTATTCAATGATTTCAAATAAAAACAAATAAGTATATATATAACATTAGCTGATTTTTATCCTAGAACTCTCATAACTAATACGTCGACTTATCAATGAGTCACATTTTATCTGAGTATTACTATTATTCTTACTCTATTCAGTATTTTATTAATTATTTCTAAATTTATTAATAATTTAAGATATTAAGTTTATATTTTCATATATTTTTATTGAAATATAAATAAAAAATTGATGATGATAATGATATATAAATGACACCTAAATACCTTAAACGTCTTCAACGCTTTATATATTAGATTTTAATAATCTTAAAATTATCAGGGATTGTAATAACAGAAAAAAATATGTCAATTTTCCATCGATCAAATCATAATATTCAAAAGTAAAATGTGAAATAATTTGAAATTGACATATATCAAAAGAAAATCTTCAATATCAGTTTATAAATCACTTGTCATGATACACTTATAATAATTTTTCATTAAAAATACTTAACCATACTCACTATTGAGTTAATAATGATTATTCTATCTATAAAATTATATTGTAACTGATCTTAAAAGTAAAGTTCTTCAGACCAATTTTAAAATTAAATAAAAATATTTACCAAAAAAATATAAAACTGCTCCCAAGACTAAAAGGGGAGCAGTAATATTGAGTTGTCTCCTGCTAGAGCGGCTCTCATAGTTGTCCTAAAATTTGAGCATCTTGGTGAATAACCTGGCACATTGGCATAGTGACAAGACGCTAAAAGACTTCTGGGGCAGAGAATATTCGATGTATGTTCGGAAACTCTGTGAGAACATAAAGTGAGATGAGAAATGCAATAATTTTGGATATCAATTCCACTTCTAGATAAATCTTTCTGGAATCATTTATATACGCAAATATTTACAGACAACTTATATTTTTTCATTACAAGTAGTATTGAAATCAAGCAAATTTTCTCACCTCCTTTCTCCTGCAAATCTAAATTTCTTCCCTTCTTGCACTTATGCCTCAATTTGACACCAGGTTATATATATATATTACCTTTTTTTTACAACTCAATTTATTCTCTAGTCTTAATATTAATACTTTTGAGTTCACGTACCTTATTCACCCTCTCTTGAAAAGAGGATATCCTCATTTTTTCCACCGTCGTAGCCCCTTTTGGCCTCCGGTGCCTCTTCCCACATGGATCTTCAGTACACCTCACACTTCTTCCCCGTGGATGAGGGTACAGGCTAAAAACTGATCTTTTTCCTCGCCTATGACTGGGTCGCCAATTGTAGGGCACCCGAATCTTTCAGCTAACCGCAGGTGGAGGCTGTCCTGTAATTTGATGTATAATCTCGTGTTTTGGCGTGATGTTACGTAGGTTCCATGCTGTACACGTGGGGTAAACCGACGTGAGTTTCAGGTGGCTCTTTCGAGACCACATCTATAGTCTACCTAAGGAGTGGGGTCCGGAAAGTTGTGTGAGTCTCTGGTCTGTGACCTGTTGTGGGGAGAAGGACTACCCTTTCTTATGAAATATACGCTTTTCCATTCCATCCTGTTATTTGCTTTTATATTTCATTTGTTTTATTGCTATATTTGCTCATCTATGGAGACGAAGTCTGCGGTTTAACTTCTATGAAAATGGCTTGTAAAGATATATACGTTGTTAAATCAAGAAGTGAACAGTTACCAACTTTTGGGCACCCTACCTGACCCCACCTGACCCCATCTGACTCCACCTGACCCCATATCGGTCCCTCCTATTCCCTTCTACTCCAGCAGGTGTTTTCGTTTTTATTCCTTCTACTACACCTGAAAGTCCTCTGCGCAATCTCAGCGATTCATCGTCTGGTACGCCCTCGACACCCCAGGTGCCCAAACGGGCAATCCCGAAAAGGTGACCCCTGTCCTAGTCGTTCTCATTTATTTACTCCATATGCTGCTCCTCCTTTGGGAATGCCAGCTGATACATCGTTTCCGATATATTACTTGTTGCGATCAACTACCTCCAAAGCTCTTACTGAACAAAGAACCATTATTCTTAGCGTTGCATTTCAAAATCTTTGGGAGTTGAACCCCCCCCAGTCACGTTAATGAGAAATGGGTCCCTTCTTTTTCAAGCTAACACCCTGAATCAAAGTTCCATCTTGTCATCCTTAACGTCTATCGGAAACATCCCTCTTATTATCAGTTTAAATTACCTATCTCATTGATTACAACGTTAATGAGATAAATGGGTCGACTTTACTCAGTTATTCAAATGTCATACTTAACCTATAATATTATATACTAGAAGTAATCTAAAGTCCATCTTTATGTCATCCTATAAAAGGTATCTCCTCTATAATACATTACCTTTAACTTATATATTCCATCCTGATTAGTAATAAAGAATATAACATACGAGTTATACCAAAGTTACACATATTATATATAATCACATTATAATTTTATTTAGAAACTAGCGATAAATAAACTGAAGATATTTTTAATGTCATTTTAAGAGGCCTATCTACTAGACAGAAAAGAATTTATTCCGTTAGAATATCGTTTATTTAAGACTTATCCACTCTGGTCAGAATATGAACTACACCTTGATATCCAAATTTTATATATACGTTTTAATTTAGTTTTTAAAATTTAGTACCTTATCACTTATATATATGCAACCTTCCAAAGGTGAAATAGGGTTTTCAAGCTACAAGTGTTCATAATACTATTATCCCCGACCCAGTAACGTTTGATCATATATTTAAAATAATGCCAACGGTTTGAGATCATACTATCCGAAATAAAATATTGTAGGGGAACCTAATATGCATGACATATATGCTATATCTGAGTAGAAGAATTTTCACATGTCTCATTATATGAGTGAAAACACTAACCACATTATATATATATATATATATATATATAATATATATATACGCCAAAACTGTGGAGATGAACCCCATAACATGATCGCCTCCACTATTCTTTAATAAACGTATATCCATTAACTTTAAACTGCTTTATGAACAGTAGAGGTTTATGTAAAGTCTTTAAATTTAGTACCACGCATTAAAATGAGAGTAATAAGGATGAGAATGCCATAATATACTACAAGAAATCTAATAAAGAACTAAAATATTATTTCTAAATAAGCTGGATTATTAATTATATAATATATACTCTATATGTGCTACATATTTTCAAGCAGAACCCCTGCCTCCAACATGTGGAACTGATCTCAACCCTCTACATGTCAGACTTAAAATATAGAAACCTCTTTATTCTTAAAATCTAAGCAGAAACTCGAAGCATGAGTTTAATGAGGTGACCTGATCCCGGCCTGCATTTTAGTCTTATATACACTATTAGTGACTTCTATCCAATTAATAATATTAAAGTTTCGAAAAAAGCCCTCATGATTATCACCAATCTCCCGATTCAATATAAAATGATCATCAATACTCATACTCTGAATACTAGTTTTCTAAACAACCTAAATAATGAATATCTAAGGTGGTCTTATTTTAATTCACATCCAAATCTATTAAGAGATACATTATCCCTGGCCAATATAATAAATCATACTGTCCTATTACTCTCCTGATGATTACTACTAAATTAACTCACCACTGTAAAGAGGACCCTGCATCTAATATGTCTCACTAAATTAGTCTTTTCATACATATTTACACTAAATTATTTTCTGAAAAGTTATTTTTTAATTATCAAATAAAAAAAACAAACAACTAATACATAAGCTATAAAGATTATTCTACCTAATAAAATAACTACAATAACCTATACTACAATTTTTAATAGACAAATAACTATTTACATTTACAGTAAATTGTAAAAAATAATGCAACTCACAGAAGAGATACCTTATTAGCCAAATTAAAAGTTACTAATATACCCTAGATAACAAAGCAGTCGAGACTTATCATATGATATTTACCCATAATAAATATAATTTTTATCAACTATTGAACAACCCATCACAATCCAAAACTTCACTCTGATTGCTATTCTATGGAATATATATTCCATTGTAACTTCTCTTCTTTCTCATATTCTCCTATAACTCTTCTCTCTCATTCTCGTATCACTCTTTTCTCACCTTCAACACTCCCTTATACAAGAAATCTTATTCACAATCATAACAAATTTTTCGAAGATTTCTAATCTGAGCGTACCCCTAGGTTATTGTTAGCCTACTATACCTTATTTATTTTTTATTTTATTTTTTTTTATTTTTTTTTTACAGAGTATAAATAACACTATATCAACTCACTAGGGCTAAAAGTAAAGCCCCTAATCAATAGGAGGATGGAGTGTAACTTTATAATTATTTATAGTCGATCCAGCTAAGGACGTGAAGCCTCAAGCCTCAAGGAGAGTAAAATCATAAGGTACTCACATTCTCCCACCCAGTAATACCTAAGTTAGCGTAATCACTGGGATCAATATAATACTCTGCTATGGTATTTAGGCCGTAGTAGATTCTCAAGATGAAATATCGGCTCCTCTAAAGATATAAAATTAAATATATGAAATTTTAATAATAAAAAACTATTAAAAAAAATAATATACCATTATACATATATTAATATATAATTTATATATTAATATATATATATCAACATTATCATCAATAAAACTATACATATACATATATATTAAATACATATTAACATACATAACATATAAAAAATACATATCAATTATATATATATATATATATTTATATATATATAATATATTAAATATATAATATATATATATATAATATATTAATTAATATTAATATATATATTAAATTATATATTATTAATATATTATATATAATATATATATATTAATTATTAATATATTATATATATATACATATAATATATGTAATTAAATGGTAATAGAATACCCATATTAATACTTGTCACTATTTTGAAAATACAACTATTATACTATTATCAAACAACTATCATATTATAGTTAATAAACATAAGACATAAATTCACCTAAATATATCGTTATCTATTCATCACTAATCATTTAAATTATCATCATTATTCCTCAAAGATCATATTACCTCAAAAACACTAAAAATCACTTTTCAATTCGTACATACCAATCACTTTTATTAATACATTAATATTAAATCAACTTTCTATTAAAGATCCCGCTGATTACTATACTATATATATATCTTTACAAAATATTTAAATTATATTATTATCTTATTTAAATTAGCCTATAAATATTAAATATATATTATAATTATTATTAATATATTATAATATATAATATAATATAAATATAATATATTATAATATATAATATAAATTAAATATAATTTAATAATATAATTATAATTAATATATATATAATTAATAATTAATATAATATAATATATATTAGTACCATACATATATATATTTATATATATATAATAATTATATATATATATAAATATAATGCGACCATAATGAGAGAGCCTCAACATTCATGTGTATACATAAATGTACATATCTAATCTACGCAAGTGTAATCGAGTAGTGTCATTAACTTTCTTTATGCGTTATACCCTAAAAGTAAATCACTTTAGAGTACCCTATATTATTATATACCACTTTATTAGATGACCACATTTAGCCTTAGATAAAGATGAAGAATGGAATCATAGGTTTCCAAATAAAGCCATATATGACGACTCAATAATCAAATCTCTGAGCTTTCTACTAATACTTATATATATAATATTATTGATCCTGCATCTTCCATGAATAAGAGATGAAATGATAAAAATACCCGATCGACGCAATGAACATCTGCAAGTGCGCTTAAATAATAGGTTCTAAATTAATGTACTTGGTAAAGCTTAGTGAAAGAGGTAAAACCTAAAGATAGAGTAATTTATAAACAAATTATCTAATGGTTTTCCAATAATAATATCACTCACTAATTGATGGTATCATAACTTATATGTACAAATGTTCTCTAGCGTCAAGACCTTTAATCAAGTAAAGCAACGGTGCTCCTATATAATGGATCACAAATATCTAGCAAAACTGTACCTTAACTATAACTAATAACAAAATAAGTATTACACTTTTTTCCACGGATGTTACCTAAATATAATATCTTTAACAATATATCTAGTCACCATAACATATGGAAATCAATTACCATAAATTAATCTCTTAAACCTACATTCTGAATATCTGCTTTGAGCTTATATGGCCAGATACTGAATATCGCTTCCTATATTTACCTAAAACATGAAGCATTTTTATGGTATGCTCATTTACCAACGACCCATATACAAATCCACACAATAAGATGGACATGGTTGAATAATTATTTATTGTTTGAGCTTTATTTCAGAGGAGAAGGGTCACCCTCATCTAACTAACTACAAATACCACTAAAAACTCCCTACCCCAAAAAAAATCCAGGTCCGTATATAAACCCATATCTCTTAGGTTGTAACGAACTTATTCCTTGCAATTATAACCAGGATTTGTTGCTGCATTATACTCTACGTTACTTGACCCATCAGGTCTACAGCCTTATTATCCTTTATTCACCTACATTATATTAACTTGAATCTACTCAAACTTCCAAGACATCTACCACTTAAGCCCATATATTATGAGAAAATTGTTCATATCAAAAAGTTACCTATATCACTACTCAAAGTTATTATTATAACAAAATAAGTACATGGAGCCACCATCTACTATACTAATGGAATGAACCGTTAGGACTATATTCTGCTACTTAAATATATTTATGAAGAACTTGCTCCAATATACTATAAACATATCCGAGTGGCTCAAACGGTAGAATTAACGAACGTAATAGAGTCAGTTCAATGAAAGGTCACTATGTGTCGTTAGGGTTCGAAACCTTAGTATATCTAGGATCCTAGGTAGAAATTTAATACCTAGATAAGTATTATATTATCCCCTCTATATACTATAATTATGAATATAGGTTATAAGCTAAGAATGGGTAGTATATTATACCCCTAATCAGTTAGAGTAGTGTTATTATAACTTTTATATATTTTAAAAAATAAATAAATATAAAATATTGATAACACCAAAATTAGCATTATTGAGTTTTGTAATAAAGGAACTTATTCGTGCTATAATGTTCAATACTATAGTTGCGACTTATAATATAATATTATCTATTTTTCATATCTAATTATCTGAATAATAAATTATAATATACGTCACTGTCTAGTCACTTTGAATAAAAGAGGTGACAGTGAATTATAGGCAGAAGGGTAGGAATATACTCATTAACATAATATATATTGTTATCCTCACTATGAGACGGTACGGAGAAGGGGAGTAAAACCACACATGGGGTAATAGTTTGAGGGAGTGGATCAGGAGGATCCGAATGTATACATGTGAAGGTGTTACTATAATATATATTACTATAATATACATATTATTATGAGATTATCATAACCAAGAAAATTACTATTATATAAGAGTATTATATATATATATAAAGCTAGGTATTATAGTAATATATAGGTAATATATATTATACCGTATAAAGTCTCGCACCAATAGTATAGTATAGTATAATAAGTATATATATATGATATAATCATATACAATATATAGACTATATAGCTATATATATATACTAGTATATATATATATATTATATATAATAGTATAGATAATATATAAACTACTTAAGAATATTATAAATAGATATATATATATATGATAATACAATTTATATATATATATAAATATATTACTATATATATAGTATATATTAATAATATATATATATAATATATTATATATTATTATATATATAAATTAGTAAAACCAGCCTTGGGATATTACACGCCACCCATCGGGCACCAATTAACATAGCATTTGTAACTACCTCATGCAGGAACATAAAGAATAACTTTATATGGTAAGCGAAGTTGAAAATAAATTATGGGATTAGAATTAATATAAACTTATAACAACTTTTCCCAATAAATTATAAAAGATTATTGAAAAGATATTAAAAATAAAATAAAAAAATAAACAATGACTTATGGTGGTAAGCGCTATTTAAACCACTTGCAGATCTTTGGCCACAAACAATTTCTCATAGCAATTGGCTCTTTTCAGATATAAAGTAATATCAACTATGCAATTTAAAGTATATTGTCACACACTTTGACAATTGCAGAGATTAAGAGGTCATTCGTGCGATGCCGCTTAAGGCAATATTTTCCACAGCGATAGGAAGTAGTAGAGAGAGTTATTATATAATATTTAAGAAATTCACAGCTGGTTCGTTAAAGATTAAAATTTAAATTATAAAAATTGCCTCTTAGCAAATTTACACAAGGTTTTGTTTTAAAGAATAATGATATTCAGGTAAACTAGAATATATATTTGTGAGAAATAAGTATATTCATGAATTGGGTACCAATGAGTGATCGAGAAATAGGATTTTGGAGAGAGAAAGAAAGTTGTGTATTGTCTATTCTTATGACTTAGTATATACATGTGATATAATATATATCTATAGGTTGTGTACTAGTATATATATACACGTATAGTAACATGTATATATATAAATATATATATATATATATATATATATATAAATATTAATATATATATTATATGCTATATATATATATATATCATATATATATATATATATATATATATATATATTATATATTATGGAACAGTTTCATACTTCTCATTTTGACAATTTTAAAGTTTTCGCTGATCGAAATGTACTCAATTATCTCTTCAGCGACAACTGAGAACCTATAAAGTGTTCAATTTGAGTAAATTTTGACCAGTTTTTCTTCTGTGTGTGGAAAAGGAAAGAACTACTTCATATCGCGTACAAAAAATATTGATGCGCTGTTCTATGATTCAATTTTCATTAAACTACTTCATATGACATACTTTACATTGAAACGCGATGCTATGAATTTGTTTACATTGAAGAAAGTCACCTGTGA
>JABUQX010018585.1:17500-31534 GCA_015478945.1 Trachelipus rathkii
TATTTACTATAATTCTTCTTCACCACGAGCGTTTAAATCACGGCGTTCCGCAAGTTGAATAGATTAGTGAGTTATACATTTTTCCATCAATATGAACGTTTTAAACGCACTAATTATCTTATTCAAGTGGCGTTAGCAAGCCGTAAAAAAAACGCACTCTTTTTAGCTATAGCATAGAATGGGGCTAAAACTCCAGTTAGTTTGAAGCATTACACGAGACGCGAAGATTTGATCCGATTGTGAGACATTGTTTAAACATAAATAAATAAATAAATAAATACGAGAAGTTGTAATCGAAATTAGTTTAACAGCAAGATAATAGTAATATTGTTTGGAACTAACATAAAATGCATCCAACCAATAAATCTGTGATGTTTAAAAGTAACTCTAAAGCTTATTGCTTTGTGAGTTTAGTTTTAGGGAGTGTATTCAAATGATAGACTCTTTATTTCAAAGAATTTTAGGATAACAGAAAAAGTATATTTAGGTTGTCCATAAAAATTAATAAATTAGCTCTTATTCAACGAATCGTTCTGCAAAATCATAATCTAATTTAGAATTTATACCTAGAAATAAAATTAATAATAATAATAAATAATAAATAAAAATAATAATAATAAATAATAAATAATAAATAATAAATAATAAATAATAAATAATAAATAATAAATAATAAATAATAAAAATAAAAATAATAAATAATAATTAATAATTAATAAATAATAATTAATAAATAATAAATAATAAAATAATAAATAATAATATAAATAATAAATAATAAATAATTAAAATAAAATAATAAATAATAAATAATAAATAATAAATAATTAAAAATAAATAATTAATAATTAATAATTAATAATTAATAATTAATAATTAATAATTAATAATTAATAATTAATAATTAATAATTAATAATTAATAATTAATAATTAATAATTAATAATAAATAATAATATAATAAGAATAATGTAAAAATAATAATAATCAATAAAAACAATCATAATAAAACAATAATAATAATAATAATAATAATAATAATAATAATAATAATAATAACAATAATAATAATTAATTATAATAATAATAATAATAATAATAATAATAATAATTAATAATAAAATAATAATATATAATAATATAATTAATATAATCAAAGATTATTAATAATAACCATAATAATTATAATAATATAATAATAATCCAATACATATATAATATAATAAATACAAGCAGCAATTTTCTAGAACAGTAAACAATTCCAATAAAATTATTCATAAATACAATAATATCAAAGAACACAGATAAAACTTTAATAAGTTCATAAATTCTTGTTATTAAAAAAAAAATTAAAAATATTGTAATTTTCAGAATTTTACATCCTCGGGCAAGAGAGTGGGTTTAAATTTAATATTAAGCCAGCTAATATATAATAATATATATATAATATAATATATATATATATATATATATATATAATATTTATAATTATATATATTATATATATTAATATATATATATATATATATATATATATATATATATATATACAATATTCACACCTTAACTAACGAGCAGAATGTTATTCAATCTGAAGGTGTAAAATAATAACGTTAACCTAACAGCCCCAATCATAAGCACATTCCTAGATGAGCATAGTCGTAAGGTTTGAAGTGAGGTAGATTAAATTCAGAATAAAACACAAAAGATGGAATAGAATTTCACAGAACAGAGGTGGCTGGAATAAAGGATGCACCACAGCGAATAATATCTAGCTTCTAATGTTCATTCAATATTCATATGAAGACAACCGTTCCCCCTGAGCAGCGGGAGCGTTGTTAAAGTGTGGTCAGTTCTCTTGAGCACTTGAGCTGTAGTATCCATAGAAGCGAGACAAAGTTACAAGGTAGCGTTACAGATATTAAAGGTCAGGTGAATTACAAAAAAGGCCAAATAGTTTTTTTAAAGTCGTTTGGTTTTGATTTGAGCCTATTCAAAGAGTGGTGATACTTGAGCCATCCCAGATACAGTATTATTCATACTCCATTTAAAGGAAAATGTATTGTTTGAGTAGCCGGAAAAAAGGAAAAATTCTTGCTATCTCAACAGATCTCCCAACTTCTTTGAAGCCGCTCAAAGAGAGTTTATATTGTCAATAGGAGGGAAGGGAAAAACCATCGAAAGAAATAGAAAGTCTATGAGGTGTCACTGAAAAGGAGATTTGTAGAAGTTGAGTTTTTAAAAAGTTGAATTTCTCTAGGTTGAGGTGGCTCTACTGGGAAGTTGAGATTCTATTAAGATCAGCAAGAGTAGAATAGAGCAAATAAGACGAGAGGTAAACGAGGGAGCATATTAGAAATGAGTAGAATAACAAAGCTAGGAGTTATCGGCATATGAATGAACAGAGTTGGATCAGGCAAGAAAGTCGTTAATGAAAGGTAGGAATAGAGTAGAAAATAAGACAATACCCGGGGGAAAACCACTATTGACAGAAAAGGAAGAAGTTGTCGTCCCTCGACAAAGACAGATGTGGGGGCGTTTTGAAAGAAAGCTAGACATAAATAAGCAAAGAGAATGAGGAAACATATATTAAAGGAGTTTGGAGATGAATGACAAATACCATACTCGGCCAAGCGCCAACACGCAGGATTCACCACAGATCCTAAGGACAGAAGAATTTAAATCAAAAAGATAGAAAAACATACTATCAGTTAGCATCAAGCGTTAAAACCTATACGAGTGATCGTAAAGAAGAGAATGATATGGCATATGCCATATGAAATGGGAGTTTAGGATGGTTTCATAGATCTTAGACAAATACAAGTAGAAGCTATAGAATGATAGTATGAGTCTTGAAGGTTTAGAGTGACTACCCTTCATCAGAAAATGATGGAACATATGTGCCCGTCCAACATTGAGGTAAAGCGCTTGTACTAAGGCACAGAGAGTATAGTTGAAGGATATTCTAGCTCAGAGGAATATGCCTTCAAAACTCTTGAAGAAATGCCATGCAGGCCGTTTGCCTTCCTAACGTTCATAGATGTCAGAAGCCCATATCAAATGGAATTATAGGTAAAGTCATGAAATACTTGAGAGGAAAAATAGTAGGAGGAGGATTGCCAAAGTCATCCAGGGTTGAATTAGACAAAAAAATCAAAAAGATTAATTATCCTTCTCAGTAGCCTAATTAGTAAATTAGCTAAAGATCCATTAGAGGAAATAAGAGGAGGAATATCAGATTTATAAACTTTATTATAGATATTTTTGGCAAGAGACCATAAAAAATTTGCCAATAATGAATTTTTTTTTGTTCAGTAAAAGTACGATTTTCTTGTTGATTAATGTATCTGGAACTATTCCTAGCAGAACGAAAAATTGTAATAGTGAAAGGAGAACAAGAATTTTTCTACGCTTGATACACACTGTCTGAAACCTAAATGGATGAATACGAAGCACAATCGATTCATGGAATTTGAGGAGAGAAAGAATTAGTTGGAGAACAAATGTACCTGCTCATACCATCAGCGATTACAGCCTCAGCTTTCTCCGTAGACACCAATGCACTTTCAAAGTCAAAGCAGTCACTCCAGTGATAGTTAGGTTTTAATCATCCTGATAAAAGTTATAGAAGACGCCCATAGACAGAGAAAACATTTGAGTTAAAAGATAATGCTTCTGCTCAGAGTTACCAATAGAAATGAGAGATGCATATTTATATCGTAAAGGATTAGCGGTGAGGCAAAGATCAAAAGGATTCCAAAATTGTTAAATACGATCCGAAATATGGGTTAAATCCCAAATCAATTGATCCAGATCACTGAAAATGCAGAGTGAATCATCATCCTCCCCATCTCGTTCAGTATTAGAGGAGCCCACTCATCCAGTGCTGTTTACATTAAAGCCCCCTAACTAAGATCTTAAAATTTGGATGTGAAGTTGTAAAAGTCATGAGAAGTAGTGACAATTTTAAGAAAAAGGTCGGAAAATTTATTGCATTATGAGAACAGTAGCAGAAATACACAATTATTGAATTAGTAGAAAGACAGAAAACATTGGATATCAAAATTAGAAGATTTGCGAATTTCAAGACGTATTACATTAGTGTCAATGTCAATATAGGCAGATATATCAAGGTCCAGAAGAAAATTTTGGAATAAGCTGTGTAATTGCATAGAATAAGATTGTTTGAGAATGAATCCTTAGCTATGTGAGTCTCAAACAAAATCAAAAGGTTAGATTGAGAGTTAGAGATGTGATATTCCTTGGATGCGAAACTATCGCGTAAGCCACAAGCATTTGAAAAGAGTAAAGAAAGGCCACACTTAAGCAAACGCTCCACACTAATATACACTAACAATTTAAAAAAGACCAGGCTAACTGAAAATCGGAACTAAAACTAAAATAACAATCCTATTATATATATTAAATAAAATATTAAATATTAAATGAAGCTTAAAACTTTTTAAATTTCTAAATATATACTTAAGGAATATACTAAACTAATACTAGGTCTTATGTATATGAAATGCCCAGTGTTTTGGATTCGTACAAAAGTGTCATTTCTAGCAACTTTACATTTTTTCAGTTAAACAATTTTTGTTTTTAGGTGAGATAAAATTTATATAGCTAAGTTAAGTTAAAGTTAAGTTAAAGTTACGTTAAGGCTAAGCTAAGGTTAAGTTAAGGTTAAGTTAAGGTTAAGTTATCAGTAAAAGTACACATATTTTAAAATTTATTTTATCAGATATTAACTGCTATTTAATAATTTTTTGTAGTATTTCATTAAAAAGTATATATAGATTTGAGTTTTAGATCTTTACTATTTTCCTTTTTTTTTTCTTTTTTTTCTTTTAATATAAAATGATGGTGCTAGATATCGTACTTTTATGGCCCTTTTGTACGAGTCCAAAACATTGGGCATATCATCTACACAAGATCCCTAATAATTAAAGGTTACTATTCTTATTATTATTAGTGGGAATTTAAAAAGCTGAAAAAATATTAATCTTATAATTTTCGTTAAATGCGCCACTATCCAAATTTAAAAGTATTAACACACAAAGTGAGTCCACTAAAATTCTAAGGCAATAAAAAGATTAAAACTCTCATTGCAAACTCTTAAAATCAAAAACGCGAACGGAGATCTCGTTGACACTTTTCCACTACAAAAATTAAAATTAATGTGTGTGTGTGTGTCTGTGTGTGTGTGTGTCTGTGTGTGTGTCTGTGTGTGTGTGTGTGAGCGTGTGTGTGTGTGCGTATGTGTGTGTGTATGTGTGCATTGATAAAGCTTTAATATTTAAAAATAGCATCCCCCTTTTCCATGAGTAAATATAAAATATATAAATCCAGAAAATCTTTTCTCAGTTTTACATAAATTAATGAATTTAGAAAAGGGAAAATATTTTTATTTTTATATTCAAAAGTTAAAGTATATTCGAAATGGATTTACGCAAAGGAAATGATAATTATTTAGTATACTTTCAGTAGTTCAATTTTTTTAGTATTCGTTTTTATTATAGTGTTCTTTCAAAGGTAAGTTTATATAAACGTTATATTATATATTTGATAATATATATATTATATATATAATATATAATTATACATTATATATATATATATATATATATATTAATATATATATATGATTATAATATATATATATATATATAATATATATATATATATATATATATCAAGGTGGAAATAACACGTTTTTTTAAATTAAAAAAAATAATAATAATAATAATATAACTATTGTTTTTTTGGTTTATTTTCTATAAATTAAATAGATTGTAATAAATAATACAAAGCTTATCAAGATTTTTATTATTCTGCACCAAAAATGTTCAGAGCATTGGTTCTGTTATTTATTATCAAAACAAGATTTCCAAAGAATAGCAACGCATATAATATTATTTCAAGTATAGAAACGGCCCAGACACCTTAAAACTACTCAGAACTAAGGGAAGGAATAAGAAGAAATTGGAGAAGCTGAACCTTGATATTGGTTTTCTAAAACGTTTTATATTACTCCTAACTTCATCAGATTTAAACTTTTTGGAAAAGTATTATACTACAGTAATCTCTTCAAGGGATTCCAGCACAAATTACTGAATTACGAAATAAAATTTAAACTAAGATCCGCTACCAGTTTAAAAATCACAGTAAGGAAGAATTTCTCTGATCTCGGAGCCAAATTAAACTTTTTTGATAACTTATTTGTAAGTAATTTCATATATACCCATAATATTAACTACATTAATGATATTAAACGTATTAATGATCATAAGTTTAAAAAATTTGCTGTAAAATTTGAAGCCTGACCAAGTTATTTTAACTTTTCGGTAATTGTGGAGAATTCGAAACTCTGAATCATGTCAACATTGTATTAAAACTTTAAATAAACATTTAATGTACAAAAATTTACATAAATTCTAAATAAGTCCGATTACATTAATAAAATAAAATAATATTTTATCTGACAATACTAAATTAACTTTAATAACAAAAGACCCAATCAAATTGTCTCTTAACTTAGAAGACAAATCAATTATTCTCTCTGTAAATTTTATAATAATAAATTAAATAAACCCAAAAATGACTGCTGCTATTTCAGAGGTTCCGCCCTTGGCACTCTCTATAGACTCTCCAAAATACATAAGCCTAATATTCCTATGAGAACCATTCTAGCTCCCTATAATACCCATAACTACAATCTAGATAAGTTCTTGGTTCCTTTTCTTACATCTTTCAGCTTCAATATTAAACAAAGAATTATACTCATTAACAAACAGACTAACTACAAATTTATGCTTACAAAAAATGCGTTCCAAAATTTTTTTAAGCAAATTTCATTTACTAAATTTAGATATGAATTTGCTTTGTAATATTTTAAACTATGCCCATGCTTATAGAGATGATAAAATAAGATTTTTAAAAAATAACCTAAATAGTAAAGAAGCATGATTTTTAAAAATAGTTATTGGGTTAATTAAAGCATAAAATTTTAACTTAATCGAAAGCAAATCAAATTATGAACTAAAGATCCATGAAAAAGTCATTTTGGGTTACGGTTAGTCGATGGGTTCTTCTGAGAGCGATGATTTGACAGATTTTATAATAAATTTTCAGAAGTGAAAAAAAATTCGAAAAAAAATTTAGACTCTAGTTTATTAAAGGGTTTTCTTATTCATTCTTTGATTAATAATAATTAATTAATAATAAATAATTTGATTAATAATAATCTGCCAAAATGTTTAATAGATGTTATGTATAATCTGAAAAATAATGATACCATAGTTAGTAGCAAGTCAGATAAGGGCAATAAAATGGTGATTTTAGATAAAGCTGATTACATTTTAAAGGCCAACATGTTGTTATCGGATACTTCAACTTATGAAAAGTTGACTTCTAATCCTTTAAAAAATTCTCAAAACCGTTTCAATAATTCTATTAAAAATATCTTAAAAGATTATAAAGAGTTATGTAAAACAATTATCACTTATTTACCAAAACCTTCACAATTCTATGGTCTACCAAAAATACACAAGCAGGATTTTCCTCTCAGAAATATCATCTCAAATGTTAATAGTGTAACCTATAATTTGGCTTCGTGGTTGGGTAATGAACTAAAGAGCTTAATTAGTAATATTTCTATCTCGCATATAAAAAAATTCCAAGATTTCGTTGAAAAAACTAGTAACGAAAATTTCACTAATAAATTTGTAGCTAGTTTTGACGTTGTGCCATTGTTCACTAGTGTTTTGATTGACATAGCGTTGGATTGGTTGGAAAAGTATATCTGTGATAATGAAATCAACTTCTCAATTTCCTTTGAGAATATCAGGAAACTTATTGAATTTTGTATGGAACATTCGTACTTTCAGTCTAATAATGCTTTTTTATAAACAAAAGTTTGGTCTCAGTATGGGTTTCCCCTTCTCTCCCCCAATTATTAGCAATATATTCATGGTAGCTATTGAAATGAAATATATATATTTTGTGAGAATGGTATACCGAACATTAAATGGTGGTGGTATGTTGATGATGTATTTGCCATCCTTCCAAATAATGTGGACCCACAATTGTTACTTAGTAATATTAAATAATAAGTTAACGTCCATTAAATTTACACTGGAGAGGTCTGTTTATGGTAGATTGCCTTTTCTGGATAGGATGATAGATATTAATGACAAATCTCGCCTGTTTTCTCAGTATATCTCAAACCAATGTTTTCCAATGCTTATATTCACTGGTATTCCATACACTCTTATAACACAGAAACTGGTATTACTACAGGTCGATTTCTTAGAGCAATGAAAATATGATCCATGTTATCTGGATAATGGGAAAAATTTTGGGAAAAAAATTTATTAAAAAAACATGTTTTAAAACTCTTGTATTACCAGGCAATATGCTATCAAACAAAGCTTTTATAAAGCAAGAAAAAAATTATACTCATTGAGTAAAACCATTCAAAAACTTATAAAAAGGATGAAATAATGATTTTTCTCTCTCATATAGAACCAGAATTGAAGAAAATTTTATCAAATTCAATATCATTAATTCAGTACGTTCCAAACACTCTTAAGAAGAAATTTATGTCAAAATTTTAATTAAATAAGGAAGATATTAATTCAGGAATTTACAGTATAGCTTGTAATAATTGTGGTGAAAATTTTTCCTGTGAAACCGATGATTTCAAAAGACGTACTTATCAACATGGATATAGCCTGAAGTGGGGAGACCGCAACTCTGCTTTGTACCAGCATATAAATGAACATATTATACGACAATATGACTTCCCCTAAAATAATTTTATTTTGCAAAAATGTTGATAAAAGAAAATTCTTTGAATCATTTATAGAAAACACCAATAACTCCAACAAAAATCCAGGGTAGAAATAAAAAAATTGAATTAAACTTTAAATTATTAATGGAGGAAAAACGTTATAAAGGGCTTATTGGAAAAAAATAGAAAGAGTTTAGTCGAACCAGCTAAAGCTGTCCAGTGTTCATATTAGAATTTATTCTTTTTTATTTGACAATTCCTATGAAAAAGCTCCAGGTGAAGGGGTTGAGAGCTTGGTGTTATTTTTAATCTTAGTTCTCTCTCTCTCTCTCTCTCTCTCTCTCTTCCTGCTCTCTCTCTCTCTCTCTCTCTCTCTCTCTCTCTCTCGTCTCTTCTCTCTTTTCTTCCCTCTCTCTCTCTCTCTCTCTCTCTCTCTCTCTCTCTCTCTCTCTCTCTCTCTCTCTCTCTCTCTCTCTCTCTCTCTCTCTCTCTCTCTCTCTCTCTCTCTCTCTTCTCTCTCTCCCTCTCTCTCTCTCTCTCTTAATCTTTGTTACATCTCGGTTTATTTTTTACTTTTTTATCGTTTGGGTTTAGTCGTGTGTTGCATAAAGACTAGGGTTTAATTTGCTTTACTATATATATATATATATATATATTTATATATATATATATATATATATATATATATATATATATATATATATATATAGGGTGCTTGCAGCCCCTGTTGGGGCTACACGGCATTCTGCTGGGGTGCTCCTGGGTTACAGGAGCAACCAAATAAAGTCAAGAAATGCCGATATGGACACAACATGCTTGTTGCGACAAATTTGCAATAATAAGATGAAGAAAAGTTTCACTGGCGCCAAGTCCTGAACCATCAACATCGACAACAACGTCAGCGTTAGACAATGTATACAGGAGGCTCTACCATTAGTCGGATCCGAATTCCCATAAAATGAAGGCATCTCGGAACAGTTCTCTAATCTTCTGCTTCGATATCACTTCTTTGAAACTCGGTACTTATTTCAATCGACAGGAGGGTGGTTGAAACACTTGCTGGGGCTACATGATATTCCTCTGGGGTGCTCATGGGTTACAGGAGCAACCAACCAAAGTCAAGGAACTCCGAAATGGGCACAACATGCTTGTTGCGACAAATTTGTAATAATAAAACGAAGAAAAATTTCAATGCGCCTGGACTCGAACCATCGACAACAGCGTCACTACTAGACAATGTACAGGAGGCTCTACCACTAGTCTGATCCGCCTCCCCAGAAAAAGAAGGCATCTCGGAAATAGTTTTATTTTTTTTTTTCCCAAAAACAAATGTTCTTCGTGCTTCGATACCACTGCTTTGAAACTGGGTGCTTATTTAAATCGACAGGAGGGTGGTTGAACACCTGCTGGGGCTACATGCATCTGCTTGGGTAGAGGCCTACACGGCGGTTACAGAGCAACAAAAAAAGTCAAAGAACGTCGAAATGGGCTCAACATTCTTATTGCGACAAATTTGCAATAATAAGACAAACAAAAAATTCACTCGCGCCAGGACTCGAACCATCGACAACAGCGTCGCCGTTAGACAATGTACAGTAGGCTCTACCACTAGTCAGATCCGGCCTCCCCAGAAAAGAAGCATTTTGCGAAAGTTTCTAAATCTCCTGCTTCGAATTTCACTGATTTTGAAACTCGTACCTTATTTAAATCGGACACAGGATGGTTGGAACATCTGCTGGGGCTACATGGCATTCTGCTTGGGTGCTCCTGGGTTAAAGGAGCAACCAAACAAAGTCAAGGAACGCCGAAATGGGCTCAACATGCTTATTGCGACAAATTTGCAATAAGACGAACAAAAACTTCACTCGCGCCAGGACTCAAACCATCGACAACAGCGTTTCCCTTAGACAATGTACAGTAGGCTCTACCACTAGTTCGATACGACATCAAAGAAAAGAAGGCATCTTGGAACAGTTTTCTAATCTCCCGCTTCGATTTCACCGATTTGAAACTCGGTACTTATTTAAATCGACAGAAGGATGGTTGAAACACCGGCTGGGGCTACATGGCGCTCTGTTTGGGTGCTCCTGGGTTAAAGGAGCAACCAACCAAAGTCAAGGAACGCCGAAATGGGCACAACATACTCGTTGCGACAAATTTACAATAATAAGACGAAGAAAAATTTCACTCGTGCTAGGACTCGAACCATCTACACCAGCGTCGCCGTTAGACAATGTAAAGGAGGCTTTACCACTAGTCCGATCCCAGAAAAAGAAGACATCTCGGAACAGTTTTCTAATCTGCTTCGATATCACTGTTTTGAAACTCTGTACTTATTTAAATCCATAGAAAGGTGCTTGGAACCCATATATATATATATATATATATATATATATATATATATAATATAATAATAATAATTATCTTATAAAAAATGTAATATAAAGATATATATCATCCAATATATAAACATAATAGGTAATATAGTATTAATATATATATAAACAATGTACCAAACTAATAAAAATATAAGTAATATAATATACATATATAATATATATATATATATATATATTATATTATAATATAATATTATATATATATATATATTTTAAAATAAATATAATATATATATACTATATATATACTATAATAATATATATATATATATATATGAGAATAAAGATTCTTTTTATGCCGTCTGAAAGAAGAAATAATATTTCCAAATGTTTATTTGCGTTTTTCTAACATTTCATTTTTTCCTAACATGAGATCACAAAAAAAAATCCTATAAAAAAAACGAAGTTTTATTTCCTTCAAATTTACTACTAACCTTACATATAAAATCATAAATATACTGACGTTTATATTAAATGTTTTGGTATAATGTAAGGTGGTGTCACACGTGATTGTTTGTTTTTCTTTCAAAAAATTTTGAGAGTACTTTTCAGAGATTGTCCAAAAAAAATTTCAGAAAATAAATTTTGAAATAAAGTGTCTAAATAAAATTTAATACTACACATAATTGAAATAGTTTACTGCAAAAATGCATTGAAATGTCTTGAAAATTAAAGATTTTATTGCCATTTTTGTCGAAGACCAAAAATAAAAAATTCCTTCCTTCCCCCGCCCCCCCCCCAAAAAAAGAACAGTTTTTTTTTTTTTTTTTTTTCAAAAAATTAAAGATACCATAATTGTTCACCAAAAAAACATTTTCTTTTATCGGTTTGAAGGAAATGGGATTTGAGGATAAAGTCTCCTCTTTACTTTAACATCTTCATAGCAATTTTTTAACTCGAAGAAAAAATAATTAAAAGTTATTAGTTTTTTTAATCATTGTTATCGTATTTTGATGTTACAATTTATTAAAATTAGGTTGCTTATGTTTTCCTCCCGTTTGTTTTACTATCTAAATATATAATTAGGATGTAGGAGCTATTTGCTTTCATTTAGATCAATTTTTTTTCTTTTTTTTTATTAAAAAAAGCAAAAAAAAAAAATTTTTTTTTTTTTTTAGTTGTTTTAAACCCCGAAAGCAAATATTGGTTTAAAACAAATATAACCAAACAACATTATATATATATATATATATATATATATATTATATATATATATATATATATAATAATATATAATATATAAATACTTAATATATTATATATATATACCAAACCCAAGCACCTAATATAATATATATATATATATATACTTTATTTTTTTCAGGGCGGGTAATAAGGTAAAAATTAGTATCGAAATAGTGTGGTAATGCTAGCTGAGAATTATTTACCTACGTTAAGATTTCGTTCTTTCATTGTTGAACGAAATAGAAGGAATTAATTTTAATTTTAGGCACCGGTGTTGCCGGACACCCTTGGTAGTCCGCGGGCGGTATGCCGTGCATTGGGGCAACGTGTATCCTACTCTATGGTATTCTTTTATTTTAAAAAAAAAGTGTCATGGCGTCTACATTCATTCTACAAACTACAGGTATATAAATCAAAATTTAAATCTGAAATAAATAAATCAAGCTTACGCATTTTATAAGCTTAGGTGTTGAAGCACCAAAAAAATATTATTTCAATTTCTTTTTTAGATTTTTGTTAATATTAATTAAATTTTAGTTGAAAATTAACTAT
This sequence comes from Trachelipus rathkii, assembly GCA_015478945.1. NCBI lineage: Eukaryota > Metazoa > Arthropoda > Malacostraca > Isopoda > Trachelipodidae > Trachelipus > Trachelipus rathkii. The sequence goes on from JABUQX010018585.1 coordinate 30,431, forward strand.
TATATCTGATAAGATCACTTTGCTTGCTTTTTTAATGTACCTAAGTTAAATTTTAGAGTCTCAAAAGTGATTTGTGATGCAGAATGTACTATATATAATAGTAAGTTTAATTTCTATTTCCGTTTTCCTAAGCACAATTTATTACTTTACATTAAACATCCCTGCTTGTAATGTGGCATAATTGTTAAGTATTAGTTCTAAAACAGGCGTAAGATTGGGTTACAAATTTTTGTCCGTCAGTCTGCATGATGAGAAGTTATAATATGTGCAAAAAAATTAGGTGATATTTAGTTATACTTTATTAAACCAATTTACGGCCTTGATGGAAAAATTATTTTTTAGGGGTCTGGAACCGACGGGGGACAAAGGGGGACGAAATCCTCCCATCGTCCACCGGGAGGCCGAGAGACTCCGACTCCTGCTATCTCTGCGGGTTGGTTGCGGTATTCATTTAGTAAAAAAAAAAAATAGCAATTTATTGCACAATATATGCCTCCATTCAAGATAGACTGAGAACATTCGATTGTTTTCCCAAGCTTGCAAAAATCGTAAAATTTTTTCTTGCATTCTCCTTTTTTGCTAAAGAAAATTTTTCTTTAAAAAACTAAAAAAAACTGGTCGTAATCCACATTATATATATATTACCTATATATATATACTATATAATATATATATATATATATTATATATATATAGTATATATATATATAGATATAAATATATATATTATATATATATTATATATATATTAATATATATATATATATATATATATTATATATATATAATATATTATATACTATATATATATATATAATATTATATATATATATATATATATATATAGTATATATATATATAATATATATATCTAAATATATATATATATTAGTGATGCATGTAACATCCGCATCGGCATCCGCATCCATCCGCGGAGCATCCGCACATTTTAAAGATCCGCATCCCGCATCCGCATCCGCAATCGCGCTTTTGGCCCTGCGGATGATTGCGCGGTCTTTGTTGTCGAAGATTGATAAAGAATTTTATTGATATAATTAATTGCAATTAAGATCGAAAATGAAAAATGAGTGAAGCAATATCAAA
>JABUQX010018586.1:0-5000 GCA_015478945.1 Trachelipus rathkii
TATTATATTCATTATTAAATACTTTTATTATTATTATTATTTCATTATTTATTATTATTTATTATTATCATGATTATTATTCATTATATTTATTAATGCAAATGTTGAAATTACAAAATTATTTAAAAGAAATGCACATTGTCCAGTATTCTTTTTTTAACTTCCACAATCATAGTGTGATTAGCAAAAACACGATAAAATCTAATTATTAAATACATTGTTTTAAATGCAAAGAGTCTTTGCTCAGTAACTTGGAAAAATAATGTTTCAAACATGGTTTGATTCTATGAAGGGGAAAATAGTTATATCCTCACCCCTAGTATATATATAATATATATATATATATACTATATTTTATATTATACTATACTATAGTAATACATATATATATCATATATATATATATATAATATAATTATATATATAATTTTGATATTATATATAGTATATAATACCATATTCATATATAATATAATATATATATCTTTATATACCTATATCTATTACTATATATATATATTATATATATATATATATATATAGTATATATAGAGCTAATAATATATATACTATATATTAACTATATTAAATAATTATATATTATGTATATATATACTCTTATTATTTATATATATATATATATAATATATTATATATATTATATATAATATATATATATAAATAATATAACTATCTATATATATATATATATATATATATATATTATATATATGAGTCTTGTATCCCTGTCTTTATTATTACTTTATTATTATTTATTATTATTATTATATTATTATTATTATTATTATTATTATATTATTCATTCATATTATTATTCATTATATCATTATTATTATTATTATTATTAATTAATATTGTTATATTCTATTATTAATTATTATTATATTATATGATTATTATTATTATTATTAATTATTATTATTCAATTATTATTATATTATTATTATTATTATTATTATTATTATTATTATTAGTAGTCAGTATAGTAGTAGTTAGTTAGTCAGTAGTTAGTTAGTAGAAGTTAGTAGTAGTTGTATGTAGTACAAATATTATTATAATTATTATATTTAATTATCTATTATTATTATTATTATTATTATTATTATTATTATTATTTATTTAATATATTATTATTATTTATTATTATTATTATTATTATCATTATTATTTTTTATTATTAATTATTATATATTATTATTATTATAATGATTATATTATATTATTATTATTATTATCTATTATTATTTATATTATTATTATATCTATTATTTTATTATTATATTTATTATTTATTATATTAATTAAAGTATTTTTTAATTTATGTATAATTATTAATTTTTATATATTAAAATTATATAATATATATATATATAGTATATATATAATATATAATATAATATATATATATTATTATATATAATATATATATATATATTAAACTTATACCTATATATTATATACCGATATATATATATATATATATATATACTATATATATATATATAGTATATATAATATATATATATATATATTCAATATATATATTATATATATTTTATATATAAATATAATATTTTTTTTATTATTAATTAACTTTTTTACTCCATATACTATTATATATATTATATATTATATATAATATAAATAACTATATATAATATATATAATATATGCTTGCCTATAGGCTATACTGTATAATTTATAAAGTATAGCCTAGGCATGAAGACCCAAAATTGTAGAGCCAAAAATATTTAGTTATGAAAATGAACATGATCTAAATAAGTTTTTCAAACATTTTGAGGAATACTGTTCTTGCCGATATTTTCTCATATATTATTTACTTATCAATTATTATTTTATTATTATATCTATTATTTATTATTTATTATTATTATTCATATATTATTATCCTATTATATCGATTATTATTTCAAATTAATATATTATTATTATTCACTTCATTATATTACTTCCATCTATAACTTAATTACTCCTAAAAACTATCGATCGAGAAACGCAAAGTTAATTTGAAAAATGTTTGCTACTGCCTCTTCCATAGGCAATTCAGGATCCTAACTATAAGACGCTTATGTACTTTCACTGACTCCCGCGCACACTTCACCACGCAACTCCACGGTTGTGATTAGATACATAATTTCAAATAAAAGATCTTAATCACTTAATTAACACTACTTGTGAGAAGCATCGATTTCACATTAATCGGTTCGAACCTATTTTCACTCCAATTAACTGACAAACTTTTAGCTCAGGTATTTTAAATATAGATTTTTTTAGATCACAGTTTGTCTTACTTAAGATATGTAGAAATTTTGCATTGTTTAATATGAGATGAAAACACATGCAGTGTTCCTAATTATAGACACCTCGTCAAATGCATAAACGAGCTGGGGAGAAGAATAGAAAGTTCTTAAATTTATTTAAGAGAGAAAAAAAAAAAAGTAACGGAAGGAATTTTTAGGGAGAAAATATTCATAAATCATGAAAGAATATGTAAAATCAAGCGCTTTTAAACAATTCAAACAGTAAAGAAATTAGATGAATTGTAGGAATTAAGTCAGGAGGAAAGATCTAGCGTGATTGGACAATTAAAAAAATGGAAAATTTCATCTGAATATGTAAGGGAAATGAAAACTGTTTGAATAAGGGAAAACTGGAAACAAAAAATAATTTAAAAGTTTTCGAATCATTCAGAACTGGAATTTTTTTTTTGAAAAAAAAAAAAAAAAAAACAATAAATTCTATTTGAAATACAAGTTGGAAAGAGAACAAATCTGACAAAAAAATATCAGTAAGCGAAAAAATACTGTAAAAAGTATTTCATTGAAAAATAAATGCTAAAAATATAAAGTATCATAACCCGTAAATCAGAAAATTTAAAACTTTAATTTAAAGATGAACTTCGAACTCTTACTGAAATTTTTTTTATTATATCAAACGAAATTTCCTTTATTTCTTTACAGCTAAAAACATTACCTGCATCAAAAAAAAAAAAAAAAAAAAAAAAAAAAAAAAAAAAAAAAAAAAAAAAAAAAAAAAAAAAAAAAAAAAGTAGACGTCTGGAAATTTAGATTGAAAATTCACGTGCTCAATGTAAGAGAAAAATGGTGAAAAATTGACCTAAAAATTCGTATTCGTTTCAAGACAGGACTGCAAAGAAAAACGAAAATGCGCAAAATAAAAAATGGAGCAACATTTAAAATTTATTGGAATTTAAATAGAAAAGTGAAGGAGCAAAGGAAGGGATTACATGAAAGGTAGAAACTGATCATAGATGAAAATGAGCCTTTCTAATAATATAATAATAATAATAATAATAATAATTCATAACTATCGATTACATTTGTACTTCCATAAGTGACAATTAGTAATAGTAATAATATAATAATAATAATAAAATAATAATAATTAATTAATAATAAATTTATCAAGCACTAGGCAAACGACACACACAACACCTACACACCACCACTAACACTAACACACACACACACAATAACACACACAATACATCCACTCCTAGTTACACACACACACCTACACCTACGCACACACACACACACACACATATATATATATATATATATATATATATACTATATTATAATCAATTTTCTACTATCTGCATGTCTATTAATATAATATATATATATACATATATATATATTATATATATATATTCACAATACTTTGTGCAATAAACGCAACAATTATTTGTATATTTCAAATGGTCCTAGGTGGGTTTGAACCCTTAAGGGTAAGGGTTCAAACCCACCTAGGACCATTTGAAATATACAAACCCATCATTTTACTTCTGAAAGCTTAGCTTCCCAAGAGGAGCGAAGGCGTGTCTTCTACACCAATTTTAGCCAATCGTGGTCTCGAGGTAACACTCTGGAGTACCATCTCAAGGGTAAGGGTTCAAAACCCACTTAGGACCCACTTTGAACTACTCCAACCAAACCTAATTGTACCGCCTATATTGCCAAACAGTCTCTTGAATATCTATTAAATGTCGGTTAAAAATACTCCCCAGTGTTGCCCTGACCAGAGTGTTGGCGGGGCCGAAGGCCCAATTGCGAGGTTAGTGTCAAGACACGCCTTCGGCTCCTTCATTTTTGGGGACGGCTAAGCTTTCAGAGGTAACTAATGATGGTTTCCTTTTAAGCAATCGTGAGTCTCGAGTAAACACTCTGGACGTACCATCGAAAGGGTTTAAGGTTTTCAAACCCACTTAGGACCATTTTGAAAATACACAAAATAATCTGTTGCGTTTATTGCACAACATCTTGAATATCTATTAATGTCCGGTTAAAAATTACCCAGTGTTGCCCCTGACCCGAGTGTTGGCGGGGAGGCCCGTCGGAGGTTAGGTGTCCAAGACACGCCTTCGCTCCTCTTGGGAAGCCTAAGCTTTCAGAGTAAAAATGATGGGTTCCTTTTAGCCAATCGTGGGTCTCGACTGGTCAACACTCTGGAGTACCATTCTCACAGGGTAAGGGTTTCAAAACCCACTTGGACCATTCGAAAGTATACACACATAATTGTTGCGTTTATATGCACAAAGCATTTCTATTGGGAATATCTATTAATGCCGCCGTTAAAAATTTACCAGTGTTGCTCCTCGACCCGAGTGTTGGGGGGAGCCCATCGGAGGTTAGGTGTCCAAGACACGCCTTCGCTCCTCTTGGGAAGCTAAGCATTCAGAGGTAAAATGATGGGTTTCCTTTTAGCCAATCGTGGTCTCGAGGTAACACTCTGGAGTACCATCTCAAGGGGTAAGGGTTCAAACCCACTTAGGACCCATTTGAAATATACAAATAATTGTTGCGTTTATTGCACAAACATCTTTGAAAATCTATTAATGTCCGGTTAAAAAATTACCCAGTTTGTTGCCCCTGACCCGAAGTGTTGGCCGGGAGCCCATCGGAGTTAGGTGTCCAAGGACACCGCCTTCGCTA
>JABUQX010018586.1:27500-30000 GCA_015478945.1 Trachelipus rathkii
ATTATTACAGTATTATTATTATTATGAGGTTATATAGCATACATATACAAACATATTATTATTATTATTACGTATAATATTTTATTATTGATATATAGCATATTATGATATATATATTATACATATATTATACATATTATATATTACATATATAAATATATTATTACATTATTACATATTATTATGTTATTATATATATATATATTATTATTACATATATATTATATTATATATTATTATTATTATACATATTATACACATCTATAGTATTATTATTATTATTATTATTATTATTGTTATTATTATTATTGCTGGTTGGTTGATATATTATTATTATTATTACATATATATATATATTATTGGTGATATATGATATATATATATATATATATATATATTATTATTATTATTATTATATATATATATATATATATATATTATTATATATATATTATATATATATATATATTATATATATATATAAGTTCACCTGTATTCAATGGATTAAAGCTAGTCTTTCCTCAAGCTGAAAGATCGTAATTTTCCCATGAGAACGCGAGTTCGAATTTGATCTGGCCACCTGAGCGAACACTATATATATATATATATATATATTATATATATATATATATTATTATATATATATACATCTATATATATATATATATATATATATATATATATATAATGCGTAGTGTTATTAAATGCTCCCAATAAAATGTGCATTTCCTAAAATTATCGTGATTATTTAGGGTAATTGACTGATTAATTATTTTACCAATCTTATTCTTTGTGTTTTAGGTACCAAATATGGTTAAAATAACTTTCTTTTTAGATATTTAAATTTTTCAATATATATATATATATATATATATATATATATATATATATATATATATATATATATATATAATCACTATATATTATTGTTATATATATATATATATATATATATATATATATATATATATATATATATAAGGTTAAAATATATATATATTTGTATATCTCTCTATGTATATATATATAGTATATTATATATATATATATATATATATATATATATATATATATATATATATATATATATATATATATATATATATATATATAAAGGCGGAAATTTAAGAGGTTAAGGCACACTTTATGCGAACACTTAATTGTCGGCGTTTGAAGCAACTCGTTAATGTTAGTTGAATAGCTCACTAGGTAGTATGTTGTTCCATCTATTTGAGCGGTTGAAGCATTTATACAAATTGAGGAATGTATTATTCATTCACCTATTCAAAAGGCGTTTGCGAAGCGTTAATAGCGCGATGCTAACGTAGCGTTTGAAGAGCGTATAGAAGTGGATTTAGAAAGAAACAGTCCCTGAACTCATTTTCCATGAGAACTGATTGCCCCCCCCGACCAGCCCGTAGATAAATTATGATAATTTTGGCCTATAAATAAGTTGTGTGAAAAATATAAGAAATGTTTTTTAAAAATAAATATCTGATATATCCAGATATTAATTCATCAATTAATCAACTGAAAAGGAGTTAGAAAGTAGTTGACCTGAATAGAAAACAAATTTAACAAATCTTGTGCAAATACTCTAATAATAAATCATTGGCAAAGTTATGTTTATTTTACTTAATGAAGTACATCTGACAAATTTAACTTTTAAAATAATGGAAATAAGGACATGGATCCAATATTGGGGATTTTGGGACCCCATTTTAGCCCCACCTAAAAATGGACATAAAATTTAATTTTCAGACAATTTTGATTGGGAAAATGCATAAATAGGGTCCCAAAACCCAATATTGATCTTCCCCATTAATTCTACTCTACTTTCAATTTTAAGAAAGATAGCAAAGCATATTATATGTTTTGCAATTAAATCTCTCAAAAATTTTATCATAGTATGCCATGTTGGTGGTTTTGTTTAATTATAAAGTTTGTATCGCATGTTTTTTAGCATATATATATTATATTATTATTATTATTATTATTACATATTATTATTATTACATATTATTATTATTATTATTATTATTATTATTATTATTATTATTATATATTATTATATTATTATATATATATACATATATATATATGATATATATATATATATATGATATGATGATATGATGAGTATATGCATGATATATATGATATGTTGATATGATATATGATATGGTTGATGATATATGGTTATTGAAAGATACAGTACATATATATATACATATATACATATATATATATATACATATACATGTACATATTACACATATATATATTAATATACATACATACATATACATACATACATATATATAGATATATAGAAACACATACATATTACATACATACATATTATATAGATGATATATTATTATTATTATTGATACATGATGCTTATTAGTAAGAGCATACATATATATATATATATTATTGGATTGTTATTGAAATTATTACACATATATTATTATTATATATATACATTATTTAGATA